>JAXGGA010022326.1:0-15164 GCA_038373865.1 Uloborus plumipes | reverse complement strand
GCCACAACTAATGAATAGATATTGCCTCTCAAATCTCAAGAAAAAAAAATCAAGGATTTTTAGGACTTTTTAAGGCAGTTCAAGGACCACAAATCTACATATTTTACGCATGATAAAGCACATGAGAATTTTTCCAAACAGTAGAATTACGCATAAAATTAAATCGGGTGAGTTTTAGAGACAAATGAAATCAAATTTCAAAACGTGAAAAAAAATCAGGGCACGAAATGCGAAAAGTTGCAATCATTTTTAATACGCTTTTATTCGTTTCACATGTGGGTTTGTTTTTATGTATGTATGTAACTCTGAATAAAAGATAAAAATCACGTTCTTTACAAATTTTAAGGTAATATATTTAATACTATTATTAATACTAAAGGCTAAACTATATTACATGTTGATGTATTATAACGTTTCAGTTGTTGGCATGTAGCTCTAAATAAAAGATAAAATTCAAGTTCTTTGCAAATATAAAAGTAATATATTTAACACAACACTATTATTAATACTAAAGGCTAAACTATATTACATGTTGATATATTGCAGGTGCATGCAAAATTTGCGGATATTCAATAGTTTTAAAAATCAGAGGGAAATCAGTTAGAGTATCATGAACTATAGCTTAATAAACTCTAAAAGCGTATCTTTTAGTTTTTTAAAACTATAATTTGATTATTTAAGTAATACATAAAATTTGCCAAGTATGAAAAGGGTTTTTCACTTATTTTCAAGGATTTTTCAAGAAAACAGCAAGAAAAACCAAGTATACTTTAAAAATACCAATATCAAGCCCTTTTCCAGGAACCCCTAGTTGTCAAAATAAAATTCAAGAACTTTTCAAGGATTTTCAAGAACGTGGGACTACTAAGTAAGTGAAACATGGAGAAACAATCACTAGATGAAATAATACTGACCAGGAAAGTACGCGATCATGGAATAATGAATTTTTTTTAATGACTATCAATCGAAAGAGCATTGTAAAACATGTTTCTGGACGCACGCGTTTTTGTCCTCGCGCCCCCGTTATCGAAATATAAGGTCCTAAAGACAGATAATTTTTTTTGAAAATCGCCAATTTTAGCGAGTTATAATGAAACTGGAAGCTGCGGTGCGATTACATTATTTGCGTCCAACGGGAAACTTGATTCCCATTTTTGGTCATCTGCAAAGCTTTTGAAAGACGGCTTTATAATAATCTTTTACTTTACCTGTGGAAGTTAAAGCAAAAAGCTACTATCAAACCTATGACATGGAAAGCAGAGAGCTTTTTAAAGAGAAAAAACAATTTTAAACAACACATCAAAATTACATTTTATCGTACTATTTGCGATTAAAGCAGGTCCCTTGTTTAAGGGGAGTCCCCCTTGTTAAGGGGCTCTTGTCAACAGGAGGTGACAACTGAACCTCCTGTTTTTTTTTAATTATTTTTTTTAAGTGTTCGTACAATTCTGTAGTATGGGGGAGGGGGGTATATTTAGGATTTTTAATTATAAAAATTGCAAATATAAATTTTTTCAAACCACTTTTCTTTTGGTGGGTCCCCTATAACTCAAAGTGAGTTCTCCTAAACATTTTTGTCAATTGCATCACTGGGTATGTAAGAATGGTCTTTCAAAAAAAAAAAAAAAAATGCTCAAAATTTAATGAAAATGTGTTCAAATAAAAATATCAAACAGGAATGAGGTGTTTTCTCTGAGATATTTCGAAAAAAAAAAAATGTTCGCTCGAATCGAACTTGTTCTTTCAAAAGTTATAAGTGAGGACAGGGGAAAAAATCGGAAATTCGAAATTGAATGAAATATTATTCAAATCAAAAAGTCGAATATGGGAGTGTATTGTCCTCACTGAGATCTTTCGATTAAACAAAAAAAATCGAATCGGACTATGCACTCAACAGTTATTGCGGGGAGGCGGGGGGCAGAAAAACTGACCAATAGACAGACTGACAAATACTCAGTTTCCGCAGCTCAAAACCCAACTTTCTTATCTTAATTTTTTCTGTGTATTTAATTATTTTTATTAAGTTGTGCTTTTTCGACTCAATTGTTTTTAGCGTTCTTTTTTTTTTTTTTCAGTGCATCAGGCTTTCTTTCATGATTTTTTTTTTCACCTATTTTCTACTTTTACAGAAAAGTAAGCTAAAACTTGTATTGGTTTATAATTTTGTTAGTCTTTTCCTACCCGTTGAACATATAGCAGAACTAGTAAAAGTTATTCTAGTGTTTTAAACAGTACGAAATTAACATACAATATGTTTTACATTTACGTTACAGAGACTTTTCGCTACAGTGACCAATTTGTTTGAACGGCACGGGTTTTTTACAATGAATGCCAACTCTATTAGTATATTTTAAGAGTGGAAATAATTATTTCCCTCTACCATTGATGTAATTTCCGACGTGAATATAATTTTGCAGCTATTGATATTTACTAATTCGTTTTCTTTTAAACATTATTTATTTTTTCTCGATTTCAATTTAAAAAAAAAATGTTTTTGCTAAAAGTTGGCATATAGTGAAACTTCTTGTATCGATTAAAAAAAAAAAATAAGAACTGATATCATAATCCATAACAATTTAATTTCTACCCCAAAGATTATTTCTTTCATTTTTTGTACATGAGCTCATATTAGCTGCTTTTCATACTTATTTCATTTCCCGAATTATTCATTTAGAAGCACGTGCAATATATTTTAACCCTTCACTGCACGGTGTGCCAGATCTGGCACAAACCAAATAAACCCTCATATATTCCTATGATTTTTAAATGCAGTTAAACTGAGCTTTGTGCCCCTTCTGGAACATCGCTATAACAATTTAGTGTGATTTTTATGCACTAGTTAGTTGCACTAGTCTAGGTATTACAGTTCCTGCTTTTGAAAGAAAGAGGGTCTGCATTTCCGTTAGAAGTGAGCTTAGTCATTATTTCCTTTGTTCTAAAAATGTTTAAATACACTTAGTGGAAAGTTTATTTAAATAATACTTATGGCACAAAACAAATTGTAGATTATTGCACTTATCGGTATACAAAGCATATGCCATCGTGCTTTGTGCCATATATAGAACAATTAAAACATCATTTTTGGTGCACATTTTTAAGATTAATTTTTTTCTTCATTTTTCCTGAACTCAGGGCTATTTAAAAGGTAACAAATGATTTTTTTCATGAAAATATAAAAAATCGTGCAGTGAAGGGTTAACTTATAATAATTAACACATACAACTTAGTTCAGTAAAAAAACTTCAAATGACTAAAATTCTAAAATGTATTGTTATCAATCGTAAAATGATAAACTTTAACTTCTTTGTAAAGTTTTCGCTCCTCTGGATAAAGCTCTCTGCTTTCCACATCATAGTCTTGATCAGCATTCTTTATTTTAGCTCATGCAAGTAATGGGTTAAAGTTAAACATCTTTCACTTTCTTAGCGAATGACCAAACATGGAAATGATGCAATGTCAAGCAAGCAGCGGAAGGGAAAATCTGGAGCCAGCTTCAATTTCTTGCCAAGTGTTCAAATTTGGCTCATTTTCGGCCGACTTTAAGACCCCTTATCTCGAAAACGAGGGGACGAGGGCACTTGATCTTTGGGTCAAAGACATGTCTCAGTATGCTCTTTCGAATGATACCATTTTCAACTTTTTTCATTATTACTTAAGTCGAGTACTTTCCTGGTGAGAGTTATTTGCTATTAAAATATATTCAGTTAGCAAATACAAGACTTTTTGAAATTTTTACTAATTTTATAATTATAATTAAATTTAGTGACAGTTAAAAACAAATTATACACACACAAGTACATTTGAACTTCATTCGAGATTGACTAATTGGCTTTCCCTAAATGACGACACACTTTTTTTTCACCTTATCCCCCTCATTTCTCGCAAAGTGCCACCCTTAACCTTAACCCATTTATGCCTGACATTTTTTTTTCCAAAGATATTTTGTATACTGGTTACAAACAGGGTTTAATGGACATGAAAAATAATAAAAAAAAATAACATGTAAAAAATATTTTTTTATTAAGGAAAGAAAAATCGTGCCTTAAAAGTTACGATAGACCCCAGAGAGTACATACTTTTTTTACTAAAATTTTTTTCTGCCTACGATATAAAAAGACATTTTATAAGAAGAAATAAAATCAGCAATTAACATAAACTGGGAAGCTGGGAATAACTTTGAAAACTTAGCTTTTTTTTCTTGAGATTGTGAACGATGTAATTTTCGATAAAGATCATATTGAAACTGCTACAAAACACACTTTACAATGGTCATGTGCTGCAATCTGTTAATAACGAATTGAAGCAACACCAAGGGACTAATTGAACACTATTATTTGGTTGAAATGTTCATTTTTGGGAAACTCAGATCCTTTTTTGGACTGTCCCTAAAAAGGGATGCTCGGCTTTAATGGGTTAACTACACCTCTCCTCTTGTCACATATCACGCTATATTATATAACCATACTGCTATAAAAATGTTTTTATTTCAATCCAAATGTTTAATGTCACACATTCTGTTGACCCCTCTTTCCCCCTTGTCACAAACTCAAAATTTCTTGAACTCCCCTCCCCCTCAAAGCTTGAAATCGTTTGTGACAGACCCCTGAGAATTAGATTATGTATCAAAGCGCAATTTCTCACTACCGACTACCATTGACATCAAAAAGAACACAGATTTTCGATTTAAGAAAAGAAGGGGAAAAAAAAGCACCCTTTACTCTAGCACCATCGCGTCACTTTTAATAAGTACAAGCACAACCTCAATTTAATTTAAGTGATTTATCCAATTATAACTGTCCACTCTAGCCATTACACCTTCTTTTTTTTGACTGTAATTAGAAATCGAAAAATAAGTGCCGTTTGAAAAAGGATGATTAATGGATAACAACGTATTTAAAAGTAAGAGTGATGCATGATATGCGTATATGTCATGTTTTTAAAGATTTATAGCCTTAAGTTTTTTTTTCTTTTTACATATTTTCAATAGGCTATTTAACACACTTCATGAAGAACGTCAAATTAAATTCGTTTTACAGAAGTTTTAATTGAAATTAATGACACTAAGCTTTTGAAATATATATAAAAAGCTTTCGCTTTTGTAGTCATATTCAAAAATAGTTTTTCAAAAACTGAAATGGATTAAATTTGAAAGTTTAAGGGAACTATGTTTTATTTATTTATTTACTTTGTCTTGCAAATCCATATTGATTATTTCGAATGAAAATGACTTTTGTGTTTCGAAGTATTTTAATTATCAGGTGATAATTTAAATGAAGTTTAGTTGATGGATTCTAACCAAAATTGAAATTTTAAACGAGTCACATTTGTGATGCAAAGACTTACAATTGAAGGGCTTATGAGTTGAAGGGGTTATGTGACAAAACAGAAATTGTGAGTAATTAAAGTTAAAAGTTTTATTGTTGCTGCTTTTTTGTTTTCTTTTTTTGTCGTTAGCGAGCGTGCGAAATTGGTCTAATGACGTCTACTTTTTGATGTACCAAGTTTTATTTGCTTACCTTTATCCATTGCTTACCATTGTCTTGAATGTTCATTTTTTTAAATGTAACATAGCCCCTTCATCCTCCAAGCCCTTCCCTTCAATTCAGACAATCCAATTCAAACGTTCCCTTTTTTTTATTCAGTGGATCCCTTGTATATATTTTGTTTTTGAGGTTACTTAAAGCAAAATGAAAAATAAGTTAAGAAGTGTAAAATTTATATTTTTGAGCGTAAAAAATAAATTAAATCAAATAGTAAAGTTTTGTCAAATCATTAGCAGAATGTATACAGATCTTTTGGAGCAAATTAGAAACTTACCTCAACAATGAAAGTTTATAATGAGGATTTAGAAATACTATTTTAACATTGGAATTTCCAAAAAGAGAACATATTCGAACACATTTTTGGAAACTGATTTGCAGATTCAGTTAGGTAAAGTTTATCTCCGAAGTGAAAAACTGAAAAAAAAAAAAGTGGGGGGGGGGGGGGGGGTGCAGCATTTTTATTCATTCTTTAAAAAATGAAAACTGCTCAAAATGCAAATATAATACAATGGCGTTTCAAAACATAGAGACAAAACAAGAATTTAATTGCAAGGGGTAATTGAATGCGTTGATAATATATTTTTAATATTTATGCACATTTTGATGCAATGAAAGCAGTATTTTTTTTTCTTATGCGTAAGTTTTTTTCTTGCATACTTTGAAGAACAAAGAGACAGCACTCCCCCCCCCCTTTTTTTCTTTATTTCTCGTCCTTTTTTTGTGGTAATTTAAAATTGTAAATTATTTTAAATTATTTCAATTTTGTCCCCGATAGCGGGGACAGAAGGGCAAATAATATATGTGTCAAAATTACATTTTCACTGTGTTCTTTCGACAGCTACCTTATTAATATTTTTTCATTATCATCATCATTATTTTTACTGCTGTTGTTGCTTTCGTATTTTTATTACCATTGTTATTCTTCTTATTATTATTATTACAGTTATTATTATTATTATTATTATTATTATTATTATTATTATTATTATTATTATATTATTATTATTATTATTATTATTATTATATTATTATTATTATTTTCTGGTTTACATTATTCGTGATGTTGCCTGGTAAGCAGAACTTAGTGGCTCGGATTGAAGATAAAGATATAGGTAGCGACAAGAAATACCATTGGTCCAATTTCGACCATCAGCGATGCCAGTTTTAAATAAAAACAAGAGGGAACATTAAAAAAAATCAATAAATCCTTTTAATGTTCATAAATCCTGTGAAACTATCGAAATAATGCAATAGACATGTGTTGCTCATTAACAACAAAGCTAGAATGTATTATAGAAAATCAAGCTCATTTGTTCAATATTTTGTCTCGAGATACTGCGGAATATGGAAAACCAATAATTCTTATTGGAAGTAACAGATCGTGAGAAAAAAAAGTTTCTGTTATCTCTGGTTTTCAGTTAGGCTGAAAGAGGCAAAAGAATGACACAATATCCTGTCGGAAATGTCAATGCATTAGCGACCGAAAAACAATTACGTGTTAATATCTGAGAATCAAAATATTTTATCTCAATTTCTTTTTTTGGAAAAATGATATGAATATACATTTCGCATTAAGATAAGATTCATTAAAAGAGAAATGTAAATAAGCGAGGGAATCTTTGATACAGATTGTGATAATATTTGGATGAATTAAATCAAGTAAAAAGCTATATGCCTACAATCTTTCACAGATCAGGTTTTAGAGATTCAATTCTGATTTTACGGAAACAATAAGACAAATCAGACTAGAACAAGATACAAACAAATAAAATCATACGCACAGTAGTTATTGATATCCATTTTTTGAAGTCATTCGACTACGCTACTAGAGCAGGGCTCCCAATATTTTCCAGTTTAGGAATTTAAGAAAAAACGAAAATGCCCCCCCCCCCCCCCCTATGGAAACTTATGCTTCGCAATTTCAAAACAGGGTACAAATGTTGACATCACAAAGCATACAGTTGCTAAATATCAAGGAGAAATGATAAAATATTGTGAAATTCCTACGAAGTTTTTCCTGGAGAAAACAGTAAATTGGATATTTTTATGATTTCTTAAGAAAATGTATTTAAACGATGTATTAGTATTCTACTCCAACTAATATTTTCAAATTATATTTTATGCTATACATTTTTTTCCACAGAGGACAGGATATTTATCGTCTACCGTCAAAATATTCCACACGCTGTACCTTGTTTTTAATTTACAGTACATTGTTTTTACGTAATAAAGTGCAATTTCATTACGTAAGCTATAGCTTAAGGCTATTTCAGACTGATCAGCTTAACACATTAATGCCTGACATTTTTTTTCCAAAGATATTTTGTATACTGGTTACAAACAGTGTTTAATGGACAGGAAAAATAATTAAAAAAAATATTATGTAAAAAATAATTTTTTTATCAAGGAAAGAAAAATCGTCCCTTAAAAGTTACGATAGACCCCAGAGGGTACATACTTTTTTTACTAAACTTTTTTTTCTGCCTACGATATAATATTTAAAAAGACATTTTATAAGAAGAAATAAAATCAGCAATTTACATAAACTGGGAAGCTGGGAATAACTTTGAAAACTTAGCTTTTTTTCTTGAGATTGTGAACTATGTTATTTTTGATAAAGGTCATATTAAAACTGCTACAGAACACACTTTACAATGGTTATGTGCTGCAATCTGTTAATAACGAATTGAAACAATACCAAGGTACAGATTGAACACTGTTATTTGTTAGAAATGTAATAATGGGGAAATTCAGACCCTTTTTTGGACCGTCCCTAAAACGGGACGCTAGGCATTAATGGGTTAAAACTAGGAAAAAACGGCAGTATCTAGTCGTAACTAAGCAACCGGTATATGTTTGCAGTTCTGCCTTAATCCCGGCTTGAGGTGGTAACTTAAAGATCAGTGTGAAAAATTCTTCGATCTGCATAAACAAAACCTTAAACCAAAGCTGATCATCAGTGTTGAAAAACACTTCCAGAGCACTATTAGGATCGGCTGGATTTTACTTTAAGAGCATCATATTTACATTGAGCGAGTTAAAATTAAATTGCTAAAATTTTTAATAATTTTATGTGTTGAAATACAGCCGTGTCTGTCTACATATTTATCTATGTCACTCGAATCCTTTGAGAACGGCAGCGAGTCGATGGCTATACCAGGTGTGAAAAAAATCAAAATTTTAGGCTAACCACGAATAGTTCGAACTCAACTTTGTACAAATTAAATTAGCAGATATATTAATTAAAGCATCAGCTAATTTTCCTTCAGTTACCTAAGAAATCGCAGGCAGCAAAGAATGGGGGAAAGTCAATGAAAAAAACGCCTCCGAATGCGATTAATTCGGGGAAGCAGTGGTATATGGGCGATTCTCTGTAAACTGGTAATTGGCTGTCCGAACTGAGTATTTTAAAAATAATAAAGTGTAATAAAGTAATTATCGCTCTTAATACAAGTAAAGCATTAATACTTTGTGGCCCAATTGTGTTTGAAGTGATAACAATTTAATTTTTTTTTCTGAAAATTATCTAAGCGCCAAAAACACAGTCCCCTGGCTGTCCCAATCCCATAGTCTGACTGTTAATAATATTTTAAAAAACCTATTAACACTACATAAATTTGGTAATTAATATCTAAAAATAGAATAATGAAGCTATATTTTTCTTATGAAATAAGGTATAATTACACATTTCTAAAACTTAAAATTGTCATGTAAATTCTGTCAGGAGTTTTTTCAAACAGTCCCCTGCAACAAATTCAAAGCTGTAATACGAAAAATCTATAACTTTTGCAAATTCTTTTTGGCATGAAGTTTAAAGTAATCAGTATGAATTTTCCGAAATCGTCGAGAACGGTGTTGAAACGCTACTTTGCTTAGTTTGAGAGCCACATTTGTGCTGAAAGTATGCATCGTGATCGTTGCGAAAACAGTCCTCTGGGAAGTGATTTTATTAATGTCAATTAATTTAATTATAAAACATATTAGTTATTATGTCCACGATTTGTGGCTCAAGTTATAGGTAGTGTCGTAACTAATTATGTTCCAATAGTTTTGCAGATATTACGCAACAAAGAGCAAAAACACAGTCACCTGGCACAGTCCCCTGCCTAGTTATACTAGGCGGGGGACTTACCCCCTGTCGTGATTTATCAGAAAAACACAAACTTCAATTGGCCCTCTTTCAAACCAAAGTAATAGCTTCATTTTCTGAGCAATAGTATTAGAATTATACGAACATTTTAAAAAACCGTGCCCGGACAGATTTCGTGTGAAAAATGACGAGTTTACAGAGCATCGCCTCCATACTCTCTGACTGCCTCAAGTTCACTGCAAAAATGAACTGTAGTTTTTACAGTATAATACTGGCAGCCGAGGTTCTAATTTAAAACTGTAAAATGCGCAGTAATAAACTGTAAAACTAGCAATTTTAGTTTTTTACTGTAAAGTTAGCAATTTTAGTTTATTGCCGTAAAATTTAGCTGCATTATACTGTAAAAACAACAGTATGATAAAGGCAGCAAAGGTTCCAGTTTTAAACTTTGAAATACACGGTAATAAACTGTTAAATTAGTAATCTTACAGTTTATTACTGTAAAATTAGCACAATTGTACAGTTTGGAATTATAAGAGTAGCGATTTTACATTTTATTACCTTAAAACTAGCAATTTTTAGTTTATCACTATAAAATTAGCTGCATTATACTGTAAAAAGAACATGCATTTTTACAGTGTTGTTGGTTTACCTAAGTACTGAAATAAAAACAGAGGGAAAAAAACGCATGTATGGAAACATTCGAATTGAAGACCCCTACTTTTACAGATACACGCTTTACATGAAAGATAAATTTGTTTCTCATCGTACGTCGAAAGCACAAAATATCAGTTTACTGTTTTCTTTAATAATATACGCCTAAAATCCTATCGGCTGACAGCAAAAGATTTCTCCACCGAAAAATATTCCAATTGGAAATATTTTACCGTGAATTCGTTTCAACTTATCCTTTAAAATATGTTTTTACTCAAACGACTTTCAACCACCTGTTTTTGATCCACATCTTCCGAAAAAGAAATTTTTTGAAGTATTTCTGGCACGTTTCTATGGAAATGTTATTTTTGATAACTGAAATGCGACTTCTGGTGAATACCTCAAACATTTTATGAGAGGTTCATTCTGACATTTTAGTTCGAAATAGCTTTTTCCCTTGATAGTATCTACAAGAAAAATATGTACACAGACAGCTCTTATACGAAAAAAACTGAAATTTTACTAGAAAATAATCTTAAGTACTGTTAAAAAAACTAAAAAATACGTTTTTAGAGTTAATCAAACTAAAAAGAAGACTTTCAAAACTATTGAATATCCGCTAAGTTTACACGCACTTATAATACATCAACATGTAATATAGTTTAGCCTTTAGTATTAATAATAGTATTAAATATATAAATTTTACATTTTCAAAGAACGTGAATTTTATCTTTAATTCAGAGTTACATACAAGCAACAGAAACAGTTGTAATACATACACATGTAATACAGTTTATAGCCTTAGTATTAAATATATTACTTTTATGTTTGTAAAGAACGTGAATTTTATCTTTTATTCAGTTACATACACACATACATACAAACAAACCTACATGTGAAACTAATAAAAGCGTATTAATTAAATCTATGATTTAAGTTTACGTTTATAGCTAGGAAAAAAAGCAAAGACTAGGTTAGACCAAATGGACTTAACCCAGTTAATGAACTGTTCATAATTAAGCAAGGTCAGGCAACAGGGTTCGAAACGAATTTTTTAGTTTATCTCCAGCGAGAAATGTAGCCTGAACTATGAAAACAGGGGACTAAAAAGGGGCATTAATCGTTTCTGTTGAAGGTCAAATTAGGGATTAACTTGGGATGCACTTATTAATCGCCAGTAATTGGTAATCTGCCTCTTCACGGTTTATTTATAATTGGCCAATTTTAGCAGATTAATTGGCTGAAAATTTATTTTTAAAATTATTTCTGCCTAGAAAAAGTAGCTATTTAGAATGAATATCTAATTAAACTTTGCCAATTTAGAATTCAAGCTGTCGTGCCCAATTTGATTCAAAATTTATAAGTTATCGTAGTAATAGTAAGCAACGCGTTCAAGATTTTTAAGGAGGGAGGGGATACGAATGAATTTAGAGAAATTTCAAGGGAAATTCAAAATGCACCTGAAATTTTAAAGGACAATGGAATAAAGGGATCAGATATTGACAGGAAAAATCTGGCGTGGACCCCACACTACTTACTTTTACGTCAATTAAAATCGATGTTTTTTAATTGATGAAAAGTGGTTGCATGTACTCATGTTGTTGTGTCAGAAGCAACACTTCTAAAATGAATAGTATTTTAGACACTATCCTACATACAATTATGGTAAACGTATAGAATAAAAATTTGAAGATGTAAAGAAAAGTTATGTTTTTATTAGTGCCTGTGAGCTGAAATTGCATAAAAATGTACGGAAAGTGTATTAAGAACGAAAATACTATATAATAGTGCCATAGAGTAAGCAAGAAAACAATTCAAACATTTACACCCCTAGTTTCTCGCAAATCAATAAAAAAAATGTTTTACTGTGGTTATCTTCTAAAAATAACGGCGATTTTAACACCGTTCAGTGTATTATTCGCAAAATATCGCCATTAGCGTCAAATTAAATCCAAATTCGAAGAATATATTTTTTGCCAAATTTGTCGCCAAGTTGGCGGCAAAATCTTGGCGACCAAAAGCTTGGCGAATAATTGCCAAGTGGTCGCTAAATTACAGCAACATTTAAGTCTGCAGTGAAATTAATCCAAAAAGGGAAAAAGATCCCCTTTGGAATATATTCGACTGCTACCAGAATGGTAAGAGGTGTACAACTAGACCCCACTCAAAGCCTAGATGTAAAACTAAAATCTTCTACGGCTTACAGTTTTTGAGTTGCGCGAGAGACATATCTATACATACATATATACGTACATACAGACGTCACGAGAAAAGTCGTCGTAATTAACCCGGGGATGGTCGAAAAGGATGTTTCAGCTGTTTATATGTTCATAGGTACATATGCACGTGCTGACGGGTCGAAAAAAAATTATTCATCATTCGGGGATGAGAAAAATAGAAATTTGGACCGATATTTGAGAAAAATCCTTTCGTGATTACAATACGTAATCACTTTACTACGTAAAAGAAAGCAAAAAGAACTGTTTGGGACTTGTAATTAAATTTAAAAAGAAACCAGTTTAGAGCACTTATAAAAAGACAAACGCATTTTTAGATTTTATCCCAGTCAAAAACTTACGTGTTGACAATTCCGAAGCAGACAGAGCAAACATTACGATTACCGTAAAATTAATTTTCATAAGCTAATGAAGCTTCTAAAAATAATTCATCAAAAGCAAGTCAATATCTATACACTGCAGGGCAGCCGCTACAGAATGAATACTGGCGGTAGGCAGCATTGAAAAGGCATCGATCAGAGCGAGCCTAAATTAAGGCTCCTTTTGTGCGCCCGGATTAAAAGAGCTTCTACTAATGAAAAATGAAACAATTATCTGGGAGAGTCGTATGGAAATTTCGGGAAATGTTGGAATATTTTGCGATTATATTTTGGTTTCCCTACGCATCGCTTAACAATAAAAATCAATTTCTAGGCGAAGCAGTATTCGCTCTATCAGTACGAAGATAAAGATGTTTGTAGAAAAGTGTATGTTAGATGTGTGATTGCGGTTTCTTACGTTAATGATTTCAGAAAATTTAGCGTTACGGAAGTTTAAATTTGTCACTTAGACTGAACATGAAATAAATGAGTAAAAAATATTACAAGAGGCAACCTCGGTTGCCTAAAACATAGGCAACCGAGAGATATTTCCTTTATCCATGAGCTCACTTTTTTTTTGCCCAATTCTCTGCCAACGTTGAAATACTTTTTCTGGACAAACGTATTACTTTATTTCCTATTTCTGTCGGTAAAACAAATTTGAAATTTTGTAATGTGACCAATGGTTTTGAATTCTCAAATATGATGGATTTTACAGATAAACAATAGCTCTGTAATTGGTGCGCCCAAAGGGGTGTGGTCTATTATTAGTTATTAAAACCTAAAAAAACAGTTAACACTAAACGTTACGAACGTTTTGCCGATCTGAATCATTCATTTCTTGAAAAAAGGTCAGAGTGCCAAAAAAGGTTGCATTAAGTCATTTTTCTTCAAGTTCAATGCTCCATCACATACGGCCATCTATGTTCGCAATACGTCAGACGCATACAGTTGGCAGTTATTATTCACATTTGACCGCTCTGTGAGAACGAAGTGGTTTTTCGGACGTGACGGACGGAAGCGAAAATTTTCGAGCATTCACACTGATTCACAGTAGCTCCGTCCAAAATTCACGTGACCCACACTCACAAGGGGTAAAAAGCGCGCGAGAGCCAAAGGAATCGCTGTCGAAAATTCGGACGGCTCAAAAAAGCAAAAACAACATCAAGCATTTTAGAACGGTGACGGAAGCCGATGATTCGGCGTGCTGTCATGGCAGCGAATTCCGAAAACCAGTTTCGCAAACGAAAAATTCGGTTCGGACTGCCGTAACGGTCGTAATGTGAATAGCTCTTTCTTTACTCTTCAGACTTGACTCTTTCTGATTACCACTTGTATACATCGATGGGTAAAGCACTTGTTCATCAGCGCTTTGGTTTCCACGAACATGTGAAAAAAAGGCTCGTAGGATGGTTTTCAGTAAAAAATTAAAATTTACTAGCTTGGTGTTCAAAAATTGCACGAAATATGGCGGAAATGTATAACAAACCATACAGCATGTTTTGAATAAAGCCGTTTTTATCATTCTTCTGACTTCTTGTTTTCTTAAGACGAAAAACTCCAAATTTCATGCTTGTACATTTGGCATACGATGTATCTCCAGTGTTCTCTCAGAAAAAACCAAGGTCTTTTTCGGATAATTGATAAACAAAATACGAAGCGCCTACTACGCGAATTAACATCATGTCAGACAAACAAATCACAGAAGAAAGAGTATGAGATATAATTTGCAATTAATCGTGAACAAGTCCTTGGTCGCCTGGAGGGAAGGTTGATATTTTAATCATAAACGGAATCTCTGTCGACATTCATGCACAACATACAGTGTTTGTCATAGCGGGGACGAATCATATCGCTCTGCTAATGGGATGTGCTTCCTCATCAGAGGACAAGAAATAGCCTTAATGGTTGCTCGGTTGTTTTCGACAAGGCTCGTCTTGTACACCTACGTTTCATTATAAGTTTCTTTTTTTAAGGGGAAGGGAGCGCGTCTCGCTTCCTTATTTATGCTCAGAAAATTAATTGCTTCTCCTTGTACGTACGAGTAAAAAAGTTTTTCTCTCTCTCTTGGTAATGGAGGTCTCTCTCAATAATTGGAAGCAAAAATTGAAATCGTTTTTTTTTCACAACCGTGAAAATTAAACTTTCCGTGAGTTTGGTTTTCTTCATCCCTGGCGCTGTCACGGTGACTGCGCAGGGATAAAGGAAGTTTTCATGACAGAAGTAAAAAGTACAATAAAATAGTCGCAGAGATGGGTTGATGAAGTGATTTGTTTCAAGT
>JAXGGA010022325.1:0-15164 GCA_038373865.1 Uloborus plumipes | reverse complement strand
AGATGTTACGGGGTTAGATTTTAGCACGGAAAGCAGGACAAGGGGTCATTGTTTTAAGCTGTTTAAATCTCAGGCTAATCTTGAAATTCGAAAAAATTACTATTTTAGCAGGGTAGTAGGAACTTGGAACAGCTTACCGGAAGAGGTGGTAAAGAGCAATGGAGTAGATGGCTTTAAGAGGGCCATTGATCTTCATTGGGGTCTTTAATTTGACTAGGACCAGCCAAGTTGGGCTCAGAGCCTGCTGCTGGTCGCCATATTTGTATTTGTATTTGTATAAAAGTATTTTTTGCATTTTTGGCTTCATGTGTGCTTGTTGTTTTGTTGCGGATTTCAAAAAGAATATTTCATAAAATTCTAGATCACAGAAATAAAAAAATTACATTTTTCTTTTCTTTTTTCGTAGCCCATAAACTCTTCCATGTCGTCAACAATAGTGACACAGTTCAAAATGTAAAAAATATTATTATTATTACTTCAAAAACAAAATTTATTGCTCTTCCTTGCGTAAAGCTAGCAAAGTTTGGTTTTCATAGAAGTTCAGGTTCCCAATAGGACGGGGCTCCCCTTGACAGGGCAAATCCTATGCAGCATCCCCCAGACTGAAAACCTCCAAATGAGATCAAAACTCATTACCCCTCTCCTCCTAAAATTGAAGTGCAACAATGTGCACCCTAACCCTTTGTGGGTACTCCTGGTTTACATAATAGCGAATAAATAGTAAGATCAATAGTGACACAGCATTAACTTTACATAATTTCGAAGAAATGTTTTCAAATTTTAAATATATTCATTATTAGTTAAGCTACAGAAACCAACCAGTAAATAAACCATCATAAATGTTTTGCAGGATTTGAGAATAAATCAATCCTAAAAAAATTGATTGGTCAATACTCCCATTTTTTTCACCTTCTAATCTTTTTCAGTGCAATTTTTTTCTGAAAACATTGTCACCAATCAGCAAAACAGTAAAAGCAGATAATTTTTCAAACTGTTATTTAGTATCATGTTTGAGTCCACATTTAAGACTTTGATTTATTAAAAAAATATATATCTGGGTTTTGTTAGCGATTAAGCAAGCTTTTTGGTGTAATAAATGTAACTATGATTAAATTAAACTTATGTTATGAAGTATAAATTAAGAAAATTATTCCAAACAGAGTACTGAAGAATTAATTAACAAAAGAAAAATAAGTATAAAAAATATGTCTTTGATATTAATATTAAATAACATAACATCATGGTGTAGTAAGGTTTCGACTGCATTTTTAGGTTCATTGAAGTGATTCGGCAAATGAAATTTTTTTCTCTATTTAGCCATGCTTCATTGTAGAATACATTGGAGAGTGCCTGTAATTAGGGTCTCCGCTCCAAGATGCATGAACAGTTTTGTTTCTCGCTCCCCATGGGTCACAGAAATGGAAGGTGTTCTTAAACCTAGTCCTGTCTCATTTCAATTCAATCAACTGCGACAGAAGAACTCCACCAGGGAACATTCTGCCATTTCTGAAGTGAAGGAATCTGTAAATGCAGAGCTTACGATCGCTGAAAAAGGTATGGAATTTTAAAACTTTTTTCTTTTCTTTTTTTTTCTAATTTTTAATCTTTCAAGGTAGATGCAGTGTTAGAAATAAGAATTAAAGTTTAACTATTTATAAGGATGCTTAAAAAAAGTTGTCATGTGTCAAAATGAAAAATATATGTCCAATTTTTTAATAAATTAAATATGTATGAGGAAAGAATAAAATAGAAATAATAAAACATGCATTAAAAAAGTCAAAATGTAAGAAAAGTTTATTTTTATTTCTTCACGCCACTTGTCGGTGGTGACCACAGTGTGTTGGGAAAAGAAATGATTCAATCTTGATTAATGATTTTAGGTATCAAATTTCACCTAATATCGGAAATTAGGGCATGAGGCATGAATATAAAAAAATTTGTCACAAAACACCCCTATTTCTAACACTGTTTGAATTCTATTAATTTTACTCTTCTTACTTGTTTTTGATTTTTACCATTTTTTGTTCTTGATTCTCATGTGAGAGAGCTAAAGGATTTTTTTTTTTCAGTGAAACAAACCACGAAAGATGCAAGTTATTTGGGAATTATTATAGCAGGAGTTAGCATAACAGGTTAGAAACATCATTAATATTTCATCTTCTGTAACACATAAAGCAAATATATTTTTTCCTCTCTAAAACTAATTTTTAAACTTTGAAGTTATTTTAATTTACTTTTACAATATTCTGATCAACAGGCCTGATGTTTTATGCCATTGTTAGAGAACTTTTTTCTGGCCAAAGCCCAAACTCGGTGTACACAGATGCCCTCAAGATCTGCCGCAACGAACCAAGAGTTGTTGATGTTCTCGGGGAGCCTATTAAAGGATATGGGGAATTGTCGAGTAGAGGACGAAGAAGGCATGTCAGGTCAGTAAAAATTGTGCTATGTTTTAGCTAAGGGCCTTTAGCCGAGGGGGGGGGGTACAATTGTTGTACCAGTGAAAAGTGTTCTCTTTTCTCCACCTTGCCCATAGCATAGTAACGCTAAGAGGTGGGACAAGGTAGAAAAAAATCCTTTTAGTGGGTACTAGAGCTGCAACATCGATGTCGATGTTTTGGAAACATCGATGTTTTTGTTAAAACATCGATGTTTCATGGTCGATGTTTTTCAGACATCGATGTTTCGAGTTCGATATTATTTTCAATATCGATGTTTTATATTTCAGCAAAAAAAGTGCTTAAAATGTGTGATAATTATATTTACTAAAGCATTTATGTATAACTCTTGTCGAAAATTGCTGAATCGTGAATCTCATAAGAAAAAAAATTACATGATTATTATCCATGTTTTGAGCTCGATATTTTTTAATCATCGCTGATATTTTCTCACGTTTTTTTTTAATGCAGATGAATATTTCAGCAACAAAGTTTTAAAAAAAGAGCGATAAAAAAAATGTATCGTTACTTAGTTATTGAAAAAAAAATTCTTTAATAACCACGAATGATTTACGGTCAATAATTTTTAAACATCGTTGTTTCGAGTTCGAGGTTTTTTCTATGTCAATGTTTTATCCAGCAAATAAATAAATAAATAAATAAATAAATAAAATGAAATAAAAAAGTTACTTTGTTAATCAGTAGTTGCCATATCTACCTCAATAAGAAAATTTCCTACTATTACCGACAATGTCTTAAAGTCGATATGTATTTATGAAACAAAGGAAAAGCACGATATATCCAATTGAGAGGTGGAATGTAGTGAGTGGATACTGTACATTCAAATTTGTACTTGGTATATTTAAAAAAAGGATCGATGTTTTGAAACATGTATGGTTGAAAGCATCAATGTTTTTTGATCGATGTATCAATACCATCAATGTCTTTAATTTCCAACATTGATGTTTCCAAACATCGATATTTTGTCATCGATGTTGCAGCCCTATTGGGTACAACAGTTGTTCCACCATTGGCTAAAGGTTAAGAAGAGGTCGATTCTTTTATGTTCCAACCAGTGTCGTAGCCAAGAGAACGGGCAAAGGATGGGGGGAGGGGGGGGGGAGTGTAGTTATATCACCTCTTCTATGAGGCAACAAAATTATATGCATGAACTCATATGTAAAGGCCTAAATTCGTGCTTTTCGACCTTTAATTTAGAAAAATTTCCGATGACTCTGCGTATGAAAAATTTCTCGTTATGCCACTGGTTCTAAGTGTCTCGTTATAAGTCTGTAGTTTGGAGAACATAATATTCCTTGAAAATCTTCAAGTTTTGACAAACCATTTCATAATTTTTCTCCCCAAGTGCGAAAAAAAGAACCATAATAAAAGTATCTTCCTAGATGCTATGTAATTAGTCAATAGATTTGAAAACAGAGTTCTTTTAATAAGTGATTTATTTAATGAATGAAATTCACGAACTGTAATCTGAAATGTTGACTGCAAAGTTAAAATTGTTAAAAGGCTGATATTGGGTTCATATCTCATGATTGTATAAGGTTTTCATGCTTCTGTCAAAACTTTAAAATTGCCTTACTTGCTTTGAAAAAATGTTGGAATCTAGAAAAGCTTTATTAATTGAAAGCCTTTCTTTTTACTGACGTTTTCATCTCATATATATTTGGCTATTTTGCTTTCAGCTGTAGATAACATGTCCATTAATATAAGGTATCAAACAACAATGCTCTATTATCAAGAACATTGAAAGGATGCTGAGAAGTCGCTTTGTATTGTGTCAAGTTCAAGGACAAACAATAGCTGTTAATAATTTTGTCTTAGATTTAAATTTTTATCTATTTGTAACAACATGTTTAAAAATTAATTTTGCTGTGGTTTGATTTCCTCTATTAATTTTACTCTGGCATATAGCAATATATTTAAATTTAAAATCTTTTACAGTCATTTAATGTATGAAAAGAATGGAAAAAATTACATGAGAATGAAGTTCTACATAGAAGGTACTCGGAAAAAAGGAACTGTTCATTTGGAAATGAAAGAGGTATTTTAGTACTTATTTTTTACTACATTTTGTTCAGGTATTTATGTACACATGGAGAAAAGTGGCTTAGTCCTTTTCATGATGCTCCCTGGTGTTGTACTATAGTTACTACAAACCAGTTAAGTAATTAAGAAACCATCACATCAGAAATTTTACTTCCAAAATTTTCTAGTGTCATTGTTACACTTCAAGATACCCTTTGAAATTTGCTTTTATGATGTCATAATAATAATTAAAATCATAAAGTTATTTAGTACCGTATTACCCCTCATTAGCGGGCATTCCGGAAAAAGTAAGGTTGACCAGCATGCTGGGAAATCCGAATTTTCCGTCATGCTGGATAGTTCAAGGTTCATTTTGCATCAAAGCAGAAAATTAATTTCCCTCCTCAGTTTCAACCGCAAAGCAAACCACTATAAGGAAAAATAATAATAAAGACCCTTCTCAAAAACAAACCAATGAATTTCAGATCTGCGAGACGAAATAAATCATGGTGATTTGATGGTGCGTTATCTTGCTATAATTTATTAACATTTTTACAAAGTTAAATTGTTTAATTGTATTGCCGTGTTACAAAAGTGATATCTGCACTAAGTGGCAAATGCAGATATCACTTCTTAATGTTTTATGTCTCTACAGATTGCACTTTTTTCGAAAATTTTATTTTAACATTTCCCTTTCACAAATGACCATAGAACAATGTATTTAGCTAATATATGTTGCAACAAATTATACCTGGTGACAATAATTCCATTTTCAAAAAAAGTGCAGATTAGATTTTTGTACTTGGTAAACCAGTACATTACTTATATTATTTTGAAAGTTTTCAGTGTTCTAGGGATAGTATTAAATTTTTTTTTTCCAACCTCGGGTTTTTCTGGCATGCCGGAAGGACCAGGTACTGGTCATAGAAAATCTGGTGACCCTCGAATTTTGTGGCATGCCGGCTAATACGGTACATTGATATATCTCCTATACATTAAAAGACAAAATCTAGGAAAAAAAAAGCGTTATTTAAGTTTATAAGTACTTGTAACTATTTTTCCCACTAGCCAAGAGCGTATTTAAGGGAGAAAATTCCTGAAGGAAAAAAAAAAAAATTGAGAAAGATATTTTTTAAAGTAGGTGTTCGGCTCGTGTTTGTTCAAAAAAAAAAAAAAAAAAAAAAAAAAAAATTTCTGAAGAAAAAAGCCCACTCTCTATTAACGTTGTTTTCAAAGGTGTATACAAGGGGGTCTTTCCCTCCTATACACCTCCCTCCCCCCCCGAAAAAAAAACTCGGATTTTTTTTTTTAAAGTAAAGGTAGTTATTATTATTCGGTTTAAGTTTACTCTCAAATTATTTACATACTTTTAGCTTGAAATGCATAAATAAATAAATAATTATTGCTGATAATCATTCCTTAGATGGCACCAGGCAGTGGTGCAACCCAAGAGGGTCAGGGAGCCCTTGCGCTTTACTCAAGAGAAAAAAGAACGTGTCTTGGGAAATGGAGATAGTTCAATTAGAAAACGCATGGAAAAAATCCTAATCATTTTGAATAGAAATTTTTAAATGAATAATATTCAGCACATAGAGATTATTAGTCAGCAAGTTACGTTTCTCTCTTTGCCTCTTTTTTTCTAGTCAGTCAGGAAACAAGAGTCTTTAAAATAATGCTACACTCAATAAATTTAAAATAAAGTGCATAATTATTTCTCCCCAGCAAGAAATTTAAAATAAAGTGCAATCATTTTCGGTTTTTGTTTCTCACAAATAATTTCCGAGCTTTCAGCTGAACAAAAAAAAAAAAAAAAAAATCGAAAAGAGGTCGCAAGCCGGCCAAGCTAGAAGGGGCACGTAATTTTCAATCTCTTTACCGGTGGTGAAATTAAAGAATAGAGTGCCTTCTCAGTGGCGGGTTTAGGGTAGGAAGTCGAGGCCCGTCTGCCAAGCATGAATTCAAAGAAGGCTAATAACCCCCCTTAAAGAGTCCAAAGAGATCTTAAAAATTTGCTTTTACAACGTGTAATTTAATTGCTGTTTCAAGACTTCAATACAGGGTATCTGCTCAACCTGGACTTTTCAATTCCATGACTTTCCATGACTTTTGCAAACTATTTTCCATGACTAAAAAAAAAAAAAAAAAAAGAAAAGAAAAAAAGAACTCTGCTTTGTTTTTGGAAAATTATGCACTTAATATTCTATCTTGCAAAGCAAATGACCAAACATGGCGACTGCGTTTCACAGCAACAGAAGTCCGTTCGCTTTTGAGGTCAAAAAACGATCTTTTCCTACCGACACCCGACACCCTCCTCCCCACCATGCTTGTCGTCAAACGGACTTTCATGTAGCAATGAATTGTCTGTCCATAAATTTTACTGTAAGTTTAGATCCTGATATGAGTGAGGCGAAATCTGACTTCAAAACGGAACTCGTTGAGTTCCTGCCCCTCCCCCTACCTACACGATTCTTTAAAATTCAACATCGTTTTTTAATTTGTTTTTCTTTTGCATAAAACTCCTCGAAAGAAAAAGATTCAAACAAGTTTTAAAAGAAAAAGGAATCAAATGAAGCGGGTAGGGGGGGGGAGACCAAATGTAAAAGGCAAATCTGCCTATGCCGGGGAAAAAACCATAAAAAAAACCATCAAGTCTATCTTTTTGTCGTTCAAGGTCATATTTTATCAGATGACGGAGTCCGCGCACATGCGCAGTGACACAAAATTCGCCGCTCACGATTTTAACGTTGAGAATTCATCTGATTGGTCAACACAATGCAACTTGTTGGAAATTGTAATTGACAAATCAGATTGCACCCAATAACAAAGTAGAATGACGGTGGAAGTGTTTTCGTTCTTCCGAGATAGCGGGAAAAATTTCAATCGGTCCGGAGCGCTAAAATCCATGATAAACAGTCAGTTTCCATGACTTTTGGACATTTTTCGCTGAAATCCATGACTTTCCATGACCAATTTCGATCATATTTGAAATCCATGACTTTCCCTGACTTTCCATGACTTTCCATATGCGTGGACACCCTGTCAATACCCAAAAATTTTCGGAAGAGAGTTCTTTTCCCACTTCTTCTTCAATACCTTGATCAAACATTGCCTCAAATGGCATTTTAGAGATTTAAAATTCAAACAATTAACGGTAGTTGATATCCCCCTCACTTTTCTATAGTCTTTAGCTCTAAAATGTGTTTTTAGAAAAGAGAGAGCTCCCGAATTACAGTCTCTATGCCCAGAATTTTCCAGAAGAGTCCCTAAATCCTTTTATCATCCTAAATGTTGTCATACAAAGCCTAAAAGCAGTTGTTCCTATCAAGAATCATGGCGTAAGCGGCGCTATTGAATTATTTTTAAGGGGCGTTTTTAAAAGTTTTTGTTTTCGTTTTCTTTCACGTGTGGCTCTTGTTTTTAGAGGGATCTTCGTGGAATTCTTGGATGATAAAGTTTTGCTCTTGGGGGTAATGGGCACCACTGCTAAAAGTAAACTTTGAACCTTCAGTTTCAAAAAAATAGAGCTTAAAATTGCATTCTTGAAGCTTCAATGCCGCAAAATTTCGGGGCACAATGCCCGAATCCTGCCTCTTCTCTTGACGGTATTAAAGATAACCTAAATAAAAATGTTTTTAAAACATTAATTTCGAAACATTTCGGGAGAGAGTCCTTGCTAACGTTACTGCCAAAGATGGTCTAAAGTAAAGATGGCTTAAGGTTTCAATTTTGAAAATTTTCTGAGGGAGATCCCTAACCACTTTTTGTCTCTTAACATCTCCAAAGAGAACGCGAAATTGCGCATCTATATATTAAAATCTTTCAGTGGAGGGTCTTTGAACTTTTACTTCCCAAAGATATCTTAAATCAGACTTCAGTTGAAAAAAAAAAAAAAAAACTCATCTTCTTTTCTTTTATTCTATCACCCTAGTAGCACAAAAATATAGTTCAACGTGGTTCTTACGTAGTTCGACGTTTTAAATCTTGGGATTTAAATCCCGAATTATAACGGATCGCATGAAGAAATATATCCTGAGCTGTGCTTAAGTGTTAAAATATTTTAGGAGAGATGCCCCGATTCTTCTCAATGCCTTTAACGTCACTAAAGATAGCCTGAAATTGCGTGTTTAGAATTTAAGTTTTAGTAAGTTTCCCAGAGGAGTTTTGATCCTCCAACATCATCAAAGATAGCATAAATAATTTCAATTTTGAAAAAAGTTCTAGTGGGAATCTAAAACTTCATAATTTTCTATCTTTTCCAAAAATTACAATATTTTAATTCAATTTGAAAATTTCTACCTGTTTCACAGTAATAGCAAAAAAAAGAAAGTTGGTGGGTGGGTGGGGGGGGGGGGGGCTAAGCTTGATTATATGGACCCCTTCCGAAATAAAAACATATATACGCCACTGCCAGTAGCTGTTATAAAAAGTAAAATCTAAAAGAAGGGGTAAATAAATTCTCCATTACTTCACTCATGATGAACAATAACAATTAAGACGGAACATATTTTAAATTTTTCATACCATTTGAAGCCTGAGTAGTGCTGCCCAAGATGTAATCAGGGCCGATCCTAGCAGGTGTGCAGCTCGTGCACCGCACGAGGGCGGCCAAAGCAAGGGGCGGCCGCAGGCCGCATGTAGTAGTTTTTCTAAAGAAAGTTTTTCGAAAAAAAAAATTCAAGCATCCCGGGAAAAAAAAAAACTAAATAAAAATTGCTAGATAAAAAAATGATGAGAGGCCTGTCGTCGAACTTTTCTCACATCCAAGTTCTTTTCCTGTACTAATCTGTGCGCTGATCTTTGAGTGAGACAATGTACTTGCACGTGTGGAAGAGCGGAGAAGCAGCCTCTTTTCCCAAAACAGCGAACCCCGGAAACTGAAGCTATTAAACCCTTCGGTAATGAATATTCTTCAAAATAAGAGCTAAAACCATGGGTCAAGTCAACACCACGACTCCGCTCCCAGGGGCGGCCGATCAGCCAGCCATATAGAAGGGAAGAATCTGGGAGCGGAGGGCAGGAGAGAAAATAAAAACACAGCTGCATTAAAAAATGTGCAGCCAAGTAAAAAAAAAAGGAGATGACATGATTCATCACAAATTTATTTAGCTATTTTTTAAACAAATTGATGCTTCAGTGAGAGATCACTGAATAGTAGTAGTACTAGCTGTGTGGCCCGGCTTTGCACGGGCTGTAATGTAGTGAAGGCAGTTTGAGAAAACTACTCGCCGCCAAGGCGGCTCGCCTTTAAAATAGCGAGGAAAGTTTCAACAAACTACTCGCCACCAAGGCGGCTCGCCTTTAAAGTAATGAGAAAAGTTTAAATAGTTTACTCGCCGTCAAGGCGGCTCGCCTTTACAGTAGCGAGGAAAGTTTCAATAAACTACTCGCCGTCAATGCGGCTCGCCTTTACAGTAGCGAGGAATGTTTCAATAAACTACTCGCTGCCAAGGCGGCTCGCCTTTAAACCACCAAGGAAAAGTTAAACAAACTACTCCCCGCTAAAGCGACTCGCTAAAAAGCTTTCCTGCATCAAAGAATCAATCGCGTTTATTTGCTCATGCTTCCTCAAAAAGAAAGACGATGTCAAGTAGCGCATACTTAGCACTCTCCCTAAATAACATATAAAATTCCTTACCAAAAACAATTATTTCCAAACGCTTTCTTCCTGTAAAATTAATTGCAAAACTCTAAACGAAAAAGTTATTTTAATATTTGGATCGCAGCCAAAAAAAGTCCCTTCTAAAAACAGCAATTGCAATTTTATTTATAAACACATTTTCAAAATGGTACCAGAGAAAAAATATGTCATTAATAATTAGAATAAAAACAATTGTTAGAACTTTGTTATAACGCGTATTCAAAATGACAATGGAAAAAAATAACACTCTTTCATTTTAAAAAGTTCAATTTAATTAACGTTTTAATTTAAAACCGCAACGGAAAGAAATAAATATCTTGAAATTTTAAATAGTTCAATAATTGAATTAACGTTTTAATTCAAAATGGCAACGGTAAGAAATAAAAGTCTTGGAATTTTAAATAGTTCAACCATTTAATTAACGCTTTAATTTAAAATAACAACGGAAAGAAACAAAAGTCTTGGAATTTTAAATAGTTCAATAATTTAATTAACGCTTTAATTTAAAATAGGTACGGAAAGAAACAAAAGTTTTGGAATTTTAAATTGTTCAATAATTTAATTAACGCTTTAATTTAAAATGGCAATGGAAAGAAATAAATGTCTTGGAATTTTAAAAGTTCAAAGAATTTAATTAACGTTTTAATTAATATCTCAGCTAATTAACGTCGTACAATTACGCGGTTGGTCTTATTGTCTTTCTTAGAAAATTTCGAATCGAATGGTGTTATGTTTGATTCTTTACGCTCAGCGGTTTTTGAGGAGTTCAAGCTTCAGACGGACAGACAGACAGACAGACGCGGACAGATTTTAATAGTAGTAATAGATTTAAAAGTAATATGAATGGATATAGCAATTTTCAGCAGCAGTTTCGAAGTCAGTTTCTTTTTTTCTCTCAAAAATATTTGATTTAATTTTTTTTTCTTTGTTTGGGTAGAAAGGGGAGGGACTGTAGCTTTTTCTAACTGGTGTACGTAAAAGCGATGTATTAAAATTTTTTTGAGAAAAATTACAAGGCTTACCTAAATTAACCACACAGAGACGATCAAATTATACTGAAAAAATAAAAATCAGCTTCAATGATTAAATTGTTGATAGATTTTTTTTTAGTGACATGGGCCTGTTCACATGGAAGCTAGGGAGAGCGCAGCTGCCCTCACCACGCCACCATCCTCCAAAGTATAAAATATTTTAAACAAAAACAGAAAAATTTATTAAAATGTGATTTATTGACGTTTGCTTCAATGTTTTGTGCCAGATTTTGAAATTGTCAATTTTTGAAAAAGGCAAAGTCAGCGTTTGATTAAGTTGGCTTACCTTCGCAATACCGCTATGAAGGTAACGCAATGTATTACAAAAAAAAAAAAAAACACTTATTTTTTCCAAAAACTCATAACCATCTCCCCATATACATCCTGAAAAAACTTAACTTTAGGTGTCTTTTTACGCTCATCATATTCTCGGGGAGAGGAGAGAAGCAAACGGTGTCATCCGCAATTCATTTTATAGGGAAAAACGACGAAATACATATACAAGTGTGTTTGAAGCTCGAGGTTCAAGACATAAGAGGTCAGGGTTATGACAATGGGTCCAATATGAATAGGAAAAGTATATGACTTCCGAAACGTCTACTCGATACGCAATCCTAGAGCATTATATGTGCCATGTGCATCTCATACATTGAATCTCGTCGTTAATGACGCTGTAAGCTCCAGTGGTGAAATTTCTGATTTTTTCGAGTTAGTACAAGAGGTGTATAATTACTTTTCTGCTTCCCCATATCGATGGGATTTACTTTAAAAACACGTGAAAGGTCTAACTTTAAAACCGTTAAGTGAAACAAGATGGGAGAATTGTATCAATGCTATTAAACCTTTAGCACAAAACCTAAAAAATATTATTGCTGCTTTAAATGCTTTAATTGAAGATACCACGAGAGACACGAAGACAAAATTGGGTGCTGTATCGATAATTGAAAGTCTTGAAAGGTTTAAATTTTTGTGTTCAATTTTAATTTGGAATAATTTGTTATCAAGAATTAACGTATTGAGTAAAATGCTTCAAAATCCTAAATTAAACATCACGGAATGCATTGAAGTCCTAGGTAATCTTAAAAACTAGTTTCCCAGAGATCTGACGATAATTTAAAAAAAATTGTCGACTCAGCAACAATACTTGCCCACAGATTTAGGCATTGATCCCGAATTTCCTATCTTGAAGCTCAAGAAAAAAGTCCATTTATTCGATTATGAGGGCTGCGATGAACCAATCTCAAACCCCTTCCAACAGTTCAAGACTGTTTTTTATTTTGCTATTCTTGATCATGCAATATCTTCTATGAAGGAAGGATTTGTCTTACTGAGTGCTACTCAATATTCTGCTTCCTGTATGAGTTTAACGACATATCTAGGGATGATCTCAGGAAAGCCTTCGTGGACCTAGGTATTAAGTTGCAAGTATAGGAAGATGGAATTATTATAAAAGACATCGATGGCTTAGAACTCTTCAATGAGATAAATTCATTCAAAGACATTTTTAAAGATAAAAAGCAGTCAACCGAATTATTGGAAACAATAGTTAAAAATGATCTCATTGCCTGTTTCCCAAACTTTGCTTTGGCCATTCGCATTTTTTAAACCTTACCTGTTTCTGTGGCTTTAAGGGAAAGGAGTTTCAGTAAGTTAATGATTATAAAAAATTACTTAAGAAATAGTATGACACAGGAAAGGCTCTCAGATTTGGCCATTATCTCTTTATTGAATCCGAAATGTCAGAAAAAAATAATTTTACTGAAATAATATACAAATTTGCAACTAAGAAAGCCAGAAAAGTAATTTTGTTGATCATTTTTCTAATTGTAAAATATCTATTTTTATTTCAATTGTAATAATATTGTTTCTTTATTATTTTGCTTGCGTATTTTGTCGCTATAATAACCTATCAAGTGACCAACGAATAAAGTTTTGCACTTTAAATTTTATTTGAATGTTTTACTTTTAACTCTCATACAAGCAAATGAATACTAATGTTCAAGTTTTCGTCATAAAATGAAAAAATGTTTTGAGAGGCAGCGGGCCTGTCATTTAAAATTTTCCTGGGACGGGCAATGGTGCAAAATACTCGATGCAAGTTTTACGGGAAAATACCCCCCTCCCCATTGACGAGCCTCAGGGGCGGCACATTGGATCTTTGCACACGGGCGGCCGACACCCTAAGATCGCCCTGGATGTAATTTGCAGGAACTTCTAAGTTAATTAAAACAGGAAGAATGACTGCTTATTGTAAAAATTCAACTATCTTCAGTATTGCACAAATGTTTTAAACTACTTTTCTTATAGTTCTGGAAAGATTTACATTATAACCAAATAAGCTTACTTCGCTGATTTGCTAATGCGACTTAGACTTGCTTCTATACTAAGAGTTTGACTTAAAAAGATTCATTTGATGTGAAATTTCTGTTCTGTCTAGAATTTCTATTTGATATTATACAGTTCATATAGCTCATTTTCTTTTTCTTTTCCCATCCTAATGCCTTGCGGAAAAAAATAAACTTTCCTTTAAACACCTTTGCTGAAATGAAAATAAATTTGCATTGTTTCTCTGTTTCTTGAACTTCTTTGAGGAGAAATATAATTCTAAATCTGAATGCTTTGGCACAACTCATGAAACACTGCAGATAGCCTGAAATTTCCACAACATGAATGGGAAAAAAAATTGGGAATTACTGAAGTATTTTTTTTTCTTATTGTGCAATACAAATTGAAAGGCAGCTTAAAGTGCAACAAATTAATTAGTGTATGGAAAATATGCAGTTTTTTTTCTTAAATTTAAAGAAGGAAAAAATACTTTCCCCGAGAAATGTATCTTTTTTTTTCTCTCTTTGATGTCAAATTTAAGAAACATTTTTAAAAATATGTAAATAATTTTTCCTTAAACAACAGAAAAGCACGTTATGTCCAAACGAGCGATAGAACGAAACGTTACTGAATGAATTAAATGCATTTAACTATTTACTGTGTACTCTTATTACTATAAAAAAATGTATTAGAATATGTAAGCTGAGAATAAAGGATTTTTTGATGTTGAAATATGAAACAAAGGCAAACACTTACTCTGTAAGAAATAATTTTTCAAACAAAATTGAAAAATCTAAAGTTGTCATAGCATTTTTTTTTTTTACCTTTTAAACTAATTGGCTTCCATTGTCTTATACAACTATTTCATTTTTGTTTGCTATTTCATAAGTAAAATTAATGTTCAGCTTTTTTACTTGAAGAATGTTCTATTGTTCATTAAGACTTATGATGTTTGATCAAATGATCTCCCCTGGCCCTGATTGTGTGTGAAAGAACTGAAGATGTTAAATGAAATATAAAATTTAAAAACTATTTTAATAAGTGCTTTTTATTGAACATGGAAATATGTTTGCAATCGTTTTAATGATGCTTAAAAACATAATCCAACTTTTGTTTGAGTTTTATTGATTTGTTTATTTTATATTTTAGGTAAACAAAGGAAAATATGATTACAGATACTTATTTGTTGATGTTGAAGGGTATGCCTCTAGAACAATCATTCTGAAAGATAACAGGTCTTTGGATGAAACGACTGAACTTCCCTTAATGAACATATAAAAACGATAGAACTTTTATGGGTATGAAAATAATAATATGAAAACACTTAACCTAAGTCATTGTGAGTTAAAGTTCTTGAATTTTCCAGTTTGAAAGAATAAATGAATTTTCTTTTAATCATTGTAAATCTTCAAATGCGTTGCGTCCTGTCTATTTTTACTTTACTTTTCAGCACACATGTGTCAAAAAATGCCAGAAAGGGAATAGAAGAAAAGAAAAAGATACTATTTGCTAGACAAAATGAAAGAATTCACTTGATGGTCTAATGTCTAACCAGTGTTAGAAATAAGCGGTCGTTAGTCGTACTTTGAGACCAAACATTTTGATTTGATGCTTAGATTTTCTAACCTAGGCTCCAAATTTGATGCCTAAAGTTTTAGATAACATTGCAATGTCCCCCCCCCCCCCCCC
>JAXGGA010022324.1:0-15164 GCA_038373865.1 Uloborus plumipes | reverse complement strand
CTTTTTATAAACATTTTTAAGCGGTTGTTAAAACGTTAATAACCATTTTACAACCTTTAAAAAACGAAGTGTGCTACTTGGGAATGCAGGCATTAACAAAAAGTTGTGTCACGAACTAAACGAGCCTACTTTCCTGTTTTCCAACATCAACATTCTAGCATCTGATATTCTCTTAAATATTTTGCTTTTACTCTGTAAACGATTAACTGGCTCTGTCGATTAATCGGTGCATCAATATTTTTAACATATAATTTTTATTTCAATAAACGAAGTATGCCTCTTTCAACAAAAAAAAAATTTGTTCGAATCGGATTATTCACTCAAAAGTTATTAGGGACGACAACTTGGTTGAATGGTTCAAAGTTGGTGAACTATGTTTTTTCAACAGATTTTTTTTTTTTCATTATTACACTATCGTACGGTTTCCGGATAAAAACAATCATTTGACACTGAAAAGCAACTATAATGATAATGATAATGGTAAAAAAATATATATCTTACAAGCTCAAAACTGCTAGGTTATATATCTAGCCATTACGATCCAAATTTACACTTGAGCTTATTTTTCTCAATTTCGCATATTTCAGTTAACATTCCTGTTTTCTTTACTCCTAGCGTTAAAAAACGTTCAACTGCAACTTTCAGAATACTCAAATTATCTTCCAAGCAAAATGCTCACATATCATCCAGCATCACTTCATTTACTCTAATGTAAACAATGATTACCGTAAACTCGGAGTAAGTTTAAGCACACCGACTCCTGCGGAAAGTTATGGATGCCAAAGTGACATTTTGCTCTTAGTAGTTCTTTTCTGCCAAGCAATATTCATCGGCGTCGTATAAAATCCTGAATTAAATAAACATACATCGCTTGTGTGCTTTGAAAAGATTTTGCGTCCTTCCTTTAATGGAGCTATCTCCAAACGCGTGGTATAAATCAGTTAAATGATATTGTTTTCTTCTTGGTGGTGGAAGGCTTTCAGCATATTTTATTTTTGCTCTTGCTCTGGAGAAGAAATTGGATGACGTTTTTCTCAAAACGGTAATTGCTAGGAGTTTCATACCGCCTTTTCTTTTTTTGTTACTACTATTGTCCTAAATTTATCCATCTTTCCGTTCTATGAGGTAGTGTATTTTCATATGCATGAATCTGGTGTTACTTTCATTTAAAAAAAGAACTCAAAGAACCTAAGACTACGTTACAATTAGGGTGACCGGAAAGTATTGCCGTTTTTTTTTTCAAACAAATTAATTGTTAAAAGTTTTTGTTTTAAATTGACACTGTAATTATCATCCTTATCAAGGGCTTTTTGCCATCTAGGAGTAAATTTTGTGTCCTATAGATTTTTTTTAATGATTTTTGGAGCAAAATATCTTGAAATGGCATATTGAATACCGGAACCAAATTTTCAAGTTTTTTTTTTTTTTTAATTTAACACTTTCCAATTCACAAAAACTTGAAAATTTGGTTTGTATCGAAGAAGCCATTTCCAGATATTTTGCTCCAAAACTCTTTTTTTTTTTCGTCCTCTCCGGGATTTAAAATTTACGACTAGATGACATAAGGCCCTTGGTAACGAGGATGATTGCATTGTTGATTTAAAATAAAAAAAATTACAATTGATTTTTTTTAAAAAAACGACATAACTTTCCAGTCTCCCTAATATTATGTCCGAAAAAATGATCATTAGAGGATTATCCTCACGAAAACAGTGTCCATCATACACTAGGTGGCCAAAAGTATCCGGACACTTTCAAAAATTCACATTTTTACATATAGCTCGAGAAATAAATGATCAATTGTTCTTTAACTTTAGTCATACAAAATATAGGCTTCACCGAACATTTCCAAATTGAAATTAAATTACCCTTTCATTTGGGGGACGACAAGAGGGGGGTTGAAAGAAAAACCGCTTTTTGACCATAACTCTTCGAAAATTACTCGGAATAAGCTATCAATTTCAGTAATTAATTAGCATACTATGTATAATTACTGTACAAATTTTTATGAACGTACCACTCTTACTTCTGAAGATATGAAACATTTTTGAAAAAACGGCAGTTTTATCTGAAGGGTTTTTGCTCATAACACGCAGAGTTTTTGATCAAACCTTATCACAACTTCAGGAAAGATGACAAAATACAAGGAAAAGAACATACTAAAACGGTAAATAAAAATATTAAAAATTTGATGAGATATGAACGTTAAAAGGAAATAATTTTTCACGGCGCATGCGCGAACGACAGAAATTTATAACTACAAAAATATTGTAGCCTGATTTATACTGCATCTTATAAAAAAAGTTCCAGTTGAATATCATGAAAAATGAAAAAGATATCAGCGATATAGTGAGCTGTATTTCATTCATTTCGCAGGCAATACATAAATAGTGAGGGTCTGTCCACAAAGAGATATTTTTAAATTAAAGGTTATTGCGTCGTCGTTCAAAACCAACGTTTCAGAGGGTGTCCGGATACTTTTGGAAACCTACGTATAAGGTCTTTTTGGCCGAACAGACGAAATGTGACGACAATGCCGAATATAAACTTTAAACTGTATACAATTTAACATTGAAAAAAAAAATGATCGATTGTCACCACACTATTTGTGGACAACCCCTCACTATTTATGTATTGTCTGCGAATAAATGAAATACAGCTCACTAGATCGCTGATATCTTTTTCATTTTTCATGATATTCAACTGGAACTTTTTTTATAAGATGCAGTATAAATCAGGCTACAATATTTTTGTAGTTATAAATTACTGTCGTTCGCGCATGCGCCGTGAAAAATTATTTCCTTTTAACGTTCATATCTCATCAAATTTTTAATATTTTTATTTACCGTTTTAGTATGTTCTTTCTCTTGTATTTTGTCATCTTTCCTGAAGTTGTGATAAGGTTTGATCAAAAACTCTGCGTGTTATGAGCAAAAACCCTTCAAATAAAATTGCCGTTTTTTCAAAAATGTTTCATATCTTCAGAAGTAAGAGTGGTACGTTCATAAAAATTTGTACAGTAATTATACATAGTATGCTAATTAATTACTGAAATTGATAGCTTATTCCGAGCTATTTGCGAAGAGTTATGGTTAAAAAGCGATTTTTCTTTCAAACCCCTTCTTGTCGTCCCCCAAATGCAAGGGTAATTTAATTTCAACTTGGAAATGTTCGGTGAAGTCTATATTTTGTATGACTAAAATTAAAGAGCAATTGATAACTTATTTCTCGAGCTATATGTAAAAATGTGAATTTTTGAAAGTGTCCGGATACTTTTGGCCACCTAGTGTATCAACGTTTTTTTATTTTTTTTACAATTTAGGTAATTTCCGCCAGCTAATAATAGTTTTAATCGATTCTCCATTTACTTGTGTAGAGTAAAGCATCAGAGGATTGTACAAAAATCATTTTAAATATTCAAACCACTTCGTATAAGAGACTGGACCAGTATCAGCAAGGCTTCACTAGATAGCGTTTTATACAGGCTGTATCATTACTCAAAACATCAATGGTGAAGATTTGCCCGCTAGAGAGTGCTGAACAAGGACCACCCAAATGTTTGTTTACATTTATTAGCATATTGGTTCTGCTGTAAAAAGCGATGTTTATCCTATCTTTAAGGGTTAAAAAATATTGATATAGCTATCTGAAGTGGAGTACACAGTGAATTGATGCCGAAGCCCTTGTTAGTACTGCTTTTTAGGGGAAATAAATTCCCTTTTCAGGTAAAGATATACAACCAAACGTTTTATACGACCAACTGTATCATGGCGAACTGTGGACTGAATTTTAAAAAGTTCGATGGCAACCCGTTGGTAGTATTGGCTCGCTTAGCGAATAGATTCGCCATTTATCGCTCTGCGGTGCCAGTGTCGTTTCATAGATAATTAATAATTAGAATCAATTAAAATGAAAAAAGATTCGCTAACAAATTAAAATAAGCCGCTACAGTGCAGAATAAACCAACAAATAAAACAAGTTTTTCAATGACGTTAAAATATACTAAAATAGAATTGAATGCCAAATTGTAAAATTGGCTTTTATTATCCGATTTGTATATAATGTTAGTTACCATAAAATTCGATAGATGTCGCTGGATAATGACCACCGTTTTTATCCCAAGGATTTTGATCAATGAAACAGCCTGTATAAAACGCTATCTAGTGAAGCCTTGGTAACAGAGATATCCTGAATGGAATAACAGAGCTGGCCATGTATTTCATGTATTTCTGACGTAGCCCTGTTTTAGGGTCGGTGACTTACTGCTCTGTTTCCACACTGCAAAAAATGAACTGTTGCTTTTACAGTATAATACTGGCAGCCGAGGTTCCAATTTAAGACTAAAACTCACAGTAATAAACTAAAACTAGCAATTTTACAGTTTCTTACTATAAAGTGAGAAATTTTACAATTTACTGCAGTAAAATCTAGCTGCGTTATATTGTAAAAACAACAGTATAATACTGTCAGCCGAGATTCCAGTCTAAAACTGTTAAATGCACGGTAATAAACTGTTAAATCAGTAATTTTACAGTTTACTACTGTAAAAGTAACAATTTTTCAGTTTATTACTGTAAAAGTAGAAATTTTTACAGTTTATTAATATAAAATTAGCTATATTATACTGTAAAAACAACACTCATTTTTTACAGTGCATGTAGCTTTGTCCAAGCGTGGCAAAGAATACTAAAGTTTCTACGCAGTTGTAAAATGTCATCTCAGCAGGGACGTCATTTCGAATTTTTCCAGGGGGGGGGGGGGGCAAAAGGTGCATTCACAATGTAAAATTTACCAAAAAATGGCAAAAACCACGTCTACTTATATACCAATACATTGATTTCCCAAAATCAGGGGGGGGGGCATTGACCCACCCTGCCCCCCTAAATGACGGGCCTGCATCACAGCTACAAAATCGACAATTTTCAAGAAGGTCCATTATATCGCCCCTCTAGTTAAAATTCTTCCTATGCATTACATTTTACATTCTTTCTACGCATTACATTTTACATTCTTTCTATGCATTACATTTTACATTCTCTCTATGCGCATTTTGCATTTTTTCTCCGCAAGTTGTCTCTAACTTGACAAAAAAAACCTGAGCAGCACCTATGTACGCACTAACTTACAATTACAATGCTGAACTGTATTGAGAAATACAGTTTCCATACAGTTTTAACCTAGCGTTTCAACAAATACTAGCGTTGCCAAGCAATTGTGAAATGTCGCCAGCTGCGAAATCGCCAGCATCCAACAGCCAAAAGTCCATTATATCGCCAACGTACCTCTATTCCACACTCTAGCAATGCAAATGCCCTCTCATTTGCTAAGATAACTTAAGCAACACTTACGTACATACTTACACCTAATTACTAATTCTGCACTGTTTATGCCTTTTTCTTCATTTACGTATTGGTTATCCTTGGAGATAATTTTCATTAAGCTTCTAATAGTCAACTCTTCGCATGCCAACAAAGAGGCCTGATTAAATCAAAAGATCTTACTGATTAAGCAAGCCATCAACAGCATGTCAGGCCCTAAGAACATAATCCTAGTTGATGCATCTTAGCTTCCGTTAACGTCGGATGCCTGTAGAAGAGGCTGAATTACTTCCAGTCGTTAAGCAAAGTATGTGTAGAAAAGACTTGCTAGGTAAAGCTGTTGATTAACTGTATCAGAGTATCTTCAAGGAAAAAACAGTGAGATAGAAAGCATCTGTGTTTTCTTTCGTTGTGAGGTAGGCACATATTTAAAAAGGACAGCATTGAGTTGATGATTTACTTAATTATGTCTTGTTGAGAGCTGGTGAATTAACGCATTCTGATAAAAGTGAAGGATTTTACTTCGAATGCAAATTTCAAGTTTTTTTATAACTGTTTGCTCGATTTTGAATTTATCTATGGACGAGTATTTTTGTAGTTTATTTAAAAATGAAAGTCTTTTTTTTTTAATTACGGAACATCAATACAGTTACAAAAAGTATAATAAGCAAAAATTGGACAAATAATAATTAGAAATACTTACACGCCCTTTAGTTTTACACGTGTTTCATTTTCACTTTAATTTCCATAGAGGAACAAGTATTGTGTTTGATAAAATATTTCACTGAAATTTCAACCTAACTTATCAATTTATTCACTCCTGAATTAATGTTGAGTACCTTTATTCATCCTGTTCGCACGTACATATTCACCGACAATAAAGAGAAGTTGAAATATTCATATTAGGCATTCCCGAGTAGATTAACGTGAGTCTTCTAATGTTGTCTGTGTGTTGTGTACGTACGCACATATACCATACGCACATATATCTAAAGGGACCCCGAACGTTCCGAAAAACTCTAAGGAGTTCTCAAGGAAATCCTAATTGAGAAAATCCTCGTTGTGTGTATGGTGAATTATGTTGAGATATTTCTGCAGGTCTCCGGATCCCTATCTATTGAGGTTTTCCTCAAGGAATTCCTCTGAGGTTTTCCTCAAGGCCGACCGTACTGTGTGGATGGGTGGGAGTTTTTCCTCAAGAGACTTGCCTTCGTATATTCCCGTAACGTCTTGAGACTTGAAGAAATCCTCAAGGTTGGCCTTCGGATTTTCCGGAGCGTGTGAAGACTTCCCTATTTTGAGGTTTTCCTCGAGGAATTCCTTTGAGGTTTGTCTCAAAGGAAGCCTTCATATTTTTCAGAGTGTGTGGGGAGCCCTTAACATAACTGAAATACGGTACGATATATTGGAGATAAAAATTTCACATCTAGGGTCTTAGTGATGTCTAATTGGACACTTCTCGTTTAGGTTGCATCCGGATGTTCGAAAAGGGATCTTCTACGTATTTTTTGTGGGAAATAGAAATTAGTTTCAAGAAAACTAAAGTGATGCCATAAATTGCAAACTATCCGAAAGCTAAATATGATAAATAATCGTAGTAAAGTAAAACAAAACACATTCATCACAATAAGTAAGATGGCCCAAAGTGCAAAAACTGGTTTTATACTAAGAACATATGTAAGACGACGTCTTTTGCAAAAATAATCGTTTAATCTCCCTCCCCTCTCCTCCCCCTTTTGTCAGACTTTTTTTTTTCCATTATGCCTTGTGTTTATTTCTGTTCGCTCGTTTCGCTTTATGTTACTTTCTCAAAACCAAAACAAAATTCCTATATTTCTACTATAAACGACTTATTTTTTTATTATTATCATACCTTTTATTTATTTATTTACTTATTTTTTGAGCAATGACAATGTGCTATTTTTTTTTTTCATTTTCGGTCTCAGTAGACGTGTAGTTCCTTTTTCAGATTGGCCCCAGGAGAGTTCCACCAGGCTCCCACGCACATCTATCGCAATTCGTCATTACAAAAAAATATTTCAAATTCAAGATTTTCAAAAATTCAAAAAAAAATATTTTGAATTTTTTTGCTTTGCTGGGAAGTATTCTTTTACACAAATCAAAAGAATTCGTGGATATGCTGGTTTATACTACATTAACGCTATTTTTATTTCATTACTAGCTTAATACCCGGCGTTATCTTGGTGCTTATTAATACAGCATAGCATTCAGGGAAAAAAAGTTTGAAAGAGTTCTATTCATATAGGTATAAAATAATTTGCATCAATCTGTCTCTTAGGTACAAACTTTGAAAAAATCTAAAATATTACAGAAAGTGAAACGTTTACAGAAAAATAGTCTTATCAAAAGGTGAAAATTAAAGATAAATGTTGTCTGTGCTTTGCCGCGTCCACTGGCATGAAATATGTGCACATAGAAGTGAAAAAATTGCATCAATTTCACCCACCAAATTTAAAATATTAACTTTTCTCTATTAATTGTTCCCACCTACAAAGTAAAAATTATTATAACTCAGAAATAAATCTATTTCCTCGTTCTGAAGGCTTATCTCCATTACAGACGCAACTGTCGTCGCATTGCAAATTTGAAATTCAAATCCGTGGTTCTTTTTATAAAGTCCACATGAATTATGATTGTTTTTTACTTATTTCAATGCTAAAAGTAAATAGGTGAGCCTTAAATTGAAAATTCATTACTTTAATCGTAATCATTGTTGGAAAATACTTGTATTTAAAAATCTTAAATTTCATCAATTTGAATGCTAAAAGGCCTATCTCGATTACAATATAAATAGGCTAGATTCCTATAAAAGGGTCATTTTTTGACAAAAAATTTAAATTTGAGCTTTTTAGATTTTTTAAAATTTCAAGACCCCGCCTATGAGAATTCTAGGGCATCAAGGAACCTCTGTGTCAAGTTTGATGAAAATCTGACGCAAACTGTGGATTTGTATAGAGAACAAGTATACATACACTCATTTTTATAGATATAGATTAAGTCAAACCTGAAAAAAATAGATAATCCGCGAGCCGGATAATCCGTGCCCGGATAATCGAGAGTATACTTCATTTAAATATGTATAATCATACACTTCTTTCCAAAATTTTCCAAGAGGAAGAAGTCATGGAGTTCATATCGTCTTTTGAAAATATTATTCTTAGCATCGTTAAAAAATCATCTATAAGTTATAAATTGTTCCTCCCATGCTTAAAATCTCAAACATCATTACTCATTCTTAGGGACGGAATCCCTTAGATAAGGTTTTTTTTCTATATTCATGATGCAGATAAAAGTCTTAAAACTAAAGTCGGAGCGAGTCGGAAATTTATGGGAAATTATGCATGCTGGAGTTGTTTAAACTCGCGGGTGTTCATAGAAATTTTCTTCTGAAAATGACTGAAAGTACGAAGTGTAGATATTTCTTTTAACATTAATTTTCTGCTAAATAATTTTCATTTATTACTATACATGAAATTATTGATTGCATGTAAAACTGACTGCACTGCAAAAATTGTTGTTTTTACAGCATAAGACTGTCAACAGAGGCTCCAATTTAAAACTAAAATGCACAGTAATATACTGCTGCCAGTATTATACTGTTGTTTTTACAGTATAATACAGTTAATTTTATGGTAAAATTGCTAATTTTACAGAATTAAACTGTAAAATTGCTAGTTCTACAGTTTCTTACTGTAAAAGTGCTAATTTTACCGTTTATTACTGCACATTTTACAGTTTTAAGCTGGAACCGCGGCTATTATAGTCTAAAAACAACAGTTTATTTTTCGCAGTATGAGTTTGAACTTATAAATAGCAGTTTGAAGTCTTAAAATTCTGTACCTCAGAACCAGACTAACGTAAGTCCATTTTCGTCATTTTTCAGTAGAAGGGAAAAACGATGTATTCGACAATCGTTTTTCCCCTCTACCGAAAAATGACGAAAATGGACTTACGTTAGTCTGGTTCTGAGGTACAGAATTTACCTTTAAAAATATCGCTGTCTGAGGGAAAAAAAAGAAAGTTAAGATGGATTCTTGCTACAAAATAGTTTTAAAAAGGTTGCGATCTTACTACCAACAAAGTGCGCATTTCTACAAGCTAAGAATAACCGCCACCCTTTCAATAAATTTCATTTACAAGTATAGGGTAATAGAATAATCCGTTTTTGTTATTACTAGAGACTTTTTAACCTCTGCCTAAATAGGAGAGTAAATACAGTAAGGCATCGTTTATACGTTTTTTAAAGGACTGTATGAAAAAAAAGGAACAATGAAAAAACGCACATATACGTTAATATGCACTGGACTCTACATGGACCGATTAGAAAAACGTATAAAGATAAAAACGTATAAAAGAGAAACGTATAAATGATAAAAACGTATAAAAGAGAAACGTATAAATGATAAAAACGTAAAAAAGAGAAACGTATCAACGGTGCATCACTCTAATTGCTTTATCATCAATTTTTTTTTAGTAGATACTCAATTTTAAGCCTTGATGCCTTTACGGTACTCAGAAGTACCGCTCATAATTAATTTAGTACTATGAATTCAATATGGCAGGAGTCCTGCTGGTACTTGAAAGTACCATTCCTTGTACTGTGCTGAGAGGCCGACAGTTAGTGTCAGCAATCGGAAACAGTTTTTTTAGCGGCTAGTACCGGTTCTAAAGCCTAAGTCCTAATGGTTGTTAATTTTTTTATATCTGTATATGTATGTTAGGTGATATATTTTCAACTAAAAGAACAAAAAAAAAGTATAAAAATTCATTACGAATAAATTTAAGGCATAAAATGTTAAGAGTGGCCCTTTCGGGTTTTCGGTTACCTTCAGCAACAATAATGTGATTCCTTTATACATATGTATACTAACAGTACCGGCACGGCGATGCCGGTGCAATAAATGTAAAGGAAGTATACTGAATAAATTCAAATTCACTCCAACCCTCTGAAGTAAAATTATTATATTCTTTAATTCGAATGTGCTCCACAACCTTTTAAAATCCACTAAAAGTCCTGTTGAAGTTTAAAACACACAATTCGTCAAATGAATCAAAGAGACGTCAAGTCAAGTAAGTAACAGGAGATATTAATTATTCAAATTTAGTCAATTTTCAAGGCTTAACTTTTTCAAGGATTGACTAACAAGGCTTTAAGGCAAATTTAAACCACTATGTAACTTGAGGGACGAAAGAGCAGTTTCCCAAGTAGCACAATTCGTTTTTTAAAGGTTGTAAAATGGTTATTAACGTTGTAACAACCGCTTAAAAACGTTTAAATGTTATTTGTACTACCTGGGTTGTCTGGAAAATAGACCTAGTATTTCAGTTTTGCGAGTAGAGTTAAGCCTTGAAAATTGGCTAAATTTGTGTAATTAATGTCTCCTGTTCTAATTAATGGAGAGAAATGCGCAAAAACTTTTCTTTTTCAGGAAAAAAATAAAAACTTTCCAACGATGCATAATGTTTGGTGGTTTTGGGGAAAGTTTCCACCCCTCAATTATGCTCAATACAACAAAAATGAGACTAATTAATAATTTAAAAATAACTGATTCGAAATTTAGAATTCGGCCTTCGAAGTGCATTTCACGGGGATACGTTCGAATTTTGTGCCAAGTTTTAGGTCTGTAGGTGCTTTGGGGGCTTCTAGCCATCGGTTACAAACATACGGAGCCCTTCATCTTTATATATATATGTGTGTGTGTATATATATATATATATATATATATAGAGAGAGAGAGAGAGAGAGAGAGAGAGAGAAAGAAGGAAGGAAAGACAAAAGCTGGAACAACAAAACAATCTGCATATAGCCAGTGCACAAATACAGCTGAAGAATAATGATATAACTACTGCTCTTACTAATTAATTGTTTTGCGTGGTTTCTGAATACTTAATGTTTTTAATAGTTAATGATTTTTGAATGATTTTTAACATTTTGAATGTTTAAAAACATTTTTTCACACTTCCAACTGCATAACGCGCCTACAGATATCCTTCTTCTCACTTCCACTGCTGTTGATATTAAGTAGCAGGACAAAATCTAAAATGTGTACCTCGGGAGTTCCTAGGGTATTACCCTCTACCTCCCACGTCGTAATTGGTCAGTTAGGTGAGACATAGCTGTTCTAAGCCAATGACGAGCTGGCATGGTTGTGACATTACTAACTTAGATATTAAAGAATTTCAGTGGGGATTATTACATTAAAACAATTCAAAAATAAAGGGAATATAGTAGAAAGATTTTTTTCCCCCACCTAGGAAACTAGGGGTTTTTAAGAGTTTAGAAATTAGAATAAATTCAGGCTCAAAGAGCTTAAGCAAGATTAGATAAAAACTAAAAAATACAAGTATTACAGAATAAAAATTTAAAAGAGTCCAAGCCAGGACAGCATCCCTGATGCCAACCGGATGTTTTGAAACCTCTGACAAGTGGCTGTAGACTTCAAGCGCCATCTATTGATAGAATCGAACAACAGAAAAGAGTTTGAAGAGAAACTCTGAAGGTAGTTACCAAATAGCAAGATCTTAGAGCTGCAACAAATGCCTTTTAAGATTTACGAGCAGTAAGACGCTAAAGGCAGAAATTAAAATAGTAGTTACATAAAATGAGTTGGACACAGCAGACGAGGTTTTTCTACCGCATTGTTGGAAAAGCTGTAAGTTTCAATCTGTTTAGAAATAAAACAACAATCTTTGTGATGCGAGGGCAAAAAATAGCTTAGGGTCGGTTAAGGTAAAAGATAATAATGAAGTAAAGGGCAACAAACTCTATTACTACTGTTGTAGTAACTTTTGAAGCTAAATTGTTAATGAGTGAAGTTTAGGTAAGATATAAAAGACTTTCCGCGAGTTTCGTATGCTTCAAAACAACTGTATAGGTGTCATCACTGTGAAGAAAAAGTTGTTTTTTAAAAGCTCAGTATTCTTACACTTTCCTCTCCAGCGGGTCTAAAAGGCGAAATAACTTTTTAAAGTTTTACTTGTTATTTGGAAGATCACGAAAAACTTTTATTTCAGAGTTTTAACTTCCCAACTATTTTTGATGAGCAATTGAGATGTTTCCATTTACCGCGTAAATACTGTATTCTGTGGTAAATAGACTTAAGTTTTCCTCTGTTTTTTTATTATTATTATTATTTATTAATTTATTCATTTTTTGGAAGATTAATTCTGATGTAAATTACATTTTTACTCAAATATCAGAGAAATTCAACGCATAATTCACAATTTTTGTACAATTTTTCTTTTTAAATGATTTCAGATGAAATTTAGTGGATTCAGTGGGTCTTGTATGACCCACGGATTATTGAGGAAGTATTGCTGGAGTAAAACGTCTTATGCTTCTAAACTTATTATTCATAATGCAGATATCCACCGACATCAGGTATTTCCAGATTTTATTCTATTTTCCGACTATTCTCTGGGGTGAAAGAAAACATGGATTCATTCTCTAACAAACTGGTATAGTCAAATTTTTCACAGTAGGTCACTTTCAGAGTCTTGAACATAATGCAGAAAATTGTATATCACAGTTCATGCAAAAAAAAAAAGAGGGCTGGGATCTAAAGTTGAAACATTGGGGCTCTGTTTTTCTTCACCCCAGCTGACCCTACCCTAAAAGAAAAGTAACTACACAAGAAATAAAAATATAGGATGAAATATGCGCATTAAGTATATATTACGTAAGAATGATGTGCAGAAAAACAAATCTTTTATAATTAGCTGATGGATTTCTGTATGCACTTCAATTTTTCTTTTGCTTTGGTCATTTAAATTGTCTTTCAACTGCTGATCTTGATTTATGAATGTCTCATTGTGCTTTTTAACCGACGAAAAAACGGAGGAGGTTCTCTGGTCGACCGGTATATTTTTTTTATGTATGACCACGCATAACTTTTTACTGAATAGGCCGATTTTGATAATTTTTTTTTGTTGGAAAGGGTACACCTCCCTGGTGGTCCCATGGTCCTATGATGCGGGGTTTGAGAACGGAATATTAAAGAAATTGAGGGAAATCTTTAGAACTCCGTTCATGCGCACCCTCTTTGCTCATGAATTGAATTTCAAATTTCACGCGCACACTCTTGCGATTTGATGTTTGTTAGGTCACAGTAGCTCGTCGATAGAGTGGCCTAGCGGTAAGACGCTGGGCTCTCATTCGCAAGAGGTTCGATCCTCGACGGAGTCGGTGGATTTTCAAGCAGCAGAAAAAAAAATGCAGTCTACGTCAAACGATTATGCGGCATGCAAACCGCAGTTTTACTGATAGAATATATTTAGTCCTGAGTAGCCCAATTTTTAATAAACTATATTTCCAGGCTCCCATCACCTAAACTTTCAAATTTTAAAATTAGTGGTGCACTAATGAATCGGCGGTGAATGGTTACTTTGCGGATTAACCTGTAGGACAGTTTTAGCCGCATAATCGGGTGAAAAACCAGGGCTGCGGAGTCGTAGTCGAAGAGTCGGAGTCGGACTGATTTTGGACCAAAGGAGTCGGAGTCGCTGAAAAACATGTCGACTCCGACTCCGACCACCTCCGATTTGGATGAAATTTTATGGAGGTCAAAACATATCTTTGAAGCTAACAGATACAAATTTTCAGCGTCCAATATCCAAATCCTTAGCATCTAGGATCATTATAAAGTGCTTCAAATGGCGGGTCTTTGCAGCAAAAATGCAATGTGTTAAAATAAAGTCTGGCCATTTAACAAGAAAAGGATTAGTTTTGTACGGAGTCAAAAGACAAGAACGGCACTTGTCTATTGCTCTGGAAAAAATGAACTTTTTGGGAGGTCACAGTGACCTCCGAGAATTGAGGTGAATGTGGTGAAATTACCTGCGAGAATTCTTGAGAAAATTGAACTTTTTGAGAGGTCAGAATGACCTCTCATGACCTCCGACTTGGATACCCCAGCTTGCTATCCGCCCCCCTAAAGTGAGTCCTATCTACGACCATGAATAAAAATGAAACTTTTAAAAATATACTTAACATTTCAACCTTTGTTTAGGGTTTTTCCCTCTTCATATTTGGGTAAAAAAAATAATAAAAAAAAAGCAGGAGTCGGGAGTCGGAGTCAGAGTCGGAGTCGAAAGTTTTAAAATCCCGGAGTCGGAGTCGACCATTTTTCCTCCTACTCCGCAGCCCTGTGAAAAACTAGTAATTTAAAAATGTTTTAATTAAATCAACGTAGAAATAAATCCTAAAAAGAAAAAAATTGTTTTTAGTGGCAATCGCTTAAAATTTCAGACGCTTTAATAAAGTGAGATGAAGCGTCACGATGGCAACATGACACTATTCCGGGTATACATTTACACTGAAAAGAATGAAATAAAAATAAAATTTTATAAAAAAACAGTAAACCGACTTCAAAAACGCAGCTGAAAATTGCTCTGAAAAGTAAAAAATAAATTTATTCTTTGAACACCATCGATACTACTTTTAAACATGAGTTTTGAAGTCGGTGTCGAAACAGTTAATAAAATCATTCGTACCCATTCTTCGGTTACGTGTTTCATAATAAAAACAACAAAAAAGTTTCATTCTCAATTTCAAGTGTTTTTTGAAGGGAAAAATCAATCAAATGGTACAATCAATGGGTAAGAATGATTTTATTAACTGTTTTGACACAGACTTCAAAACTCATGTTTAAAAGTAGTATCGATGGTGTTCAAAGAATAAATTTATTTTTTACTTTTCAGAGCAATTTTCAGCTGTGTTTTTGAAGTCGGTTTTACTTTTGTTTGTAAAATTTTATTTTTTAAAACAACCTTCTAAGGTTGAAAATTTTGGAACGGTTATGAAAACGCAGCACACTTGGCAAGGTT
>JAXGGA010022323.1:0-15166 GCA_038373865.1 Uloborus plumipes | reverse complement strand
TTTTTTTTTCGTACTAAGAAATTCTCATCTTTTTCCCCTTACCAAAATTTGAAATACCTCTTTAGCAAAGTGTGTATCTCCCGACAAAATACTCTTGAGATAAGACAAAAGAATGCCTTCAACTTAATTGTTCAAGGATTTTAACATACTTTAAATTAAAAAACTTCCTGGACTATGAAAGGAACATTATTTCCTTTGCTTACTTAAGTTGACATGGGTAACAACATATATGTTCTTCATTTAACAGCCTAATGTATCAATATGCTTCGTGTGTATAGCAGTAACTACCCAGGTAGCACAAATAACCTTTAAACGTTTTATTAACGTTTTTAAGCGGTTGTTACAACGTTAATAACCATTTTACAACCTTTAAAAAACGAAGTGTGCTACTTGGGTAAGAAATGCATATCTAAGTGAAATTGATAAAAGAAGACCAGTCGCTGCAAGTCATTCATGTCAAAGCTTCAAAGCGATCTTCATTTCACGAAATAATAAAGATTATAACTTATTCTTATAGTTCTACTAGCAGTACCCGCACGGCGATGCCCATGCATTTAAATGGAAAGGAAGTCCCCTGAATAAATTTAAATTCACTCCAACCCTCTGAAGTAAAATTATTATAGTTGACGCGGTATAGTAATTGGCCACTTAAATGACATAGTACATCGTTTTGTATGCTTGAATAAAAAATGAATGAAATATTTCTGCATAAATAAAAAATACTTCATATGATACTATATTAATGCATTTTACTACTCATACTGTCTGAAAACACTTTTTCAAATATATTATTAGAAAAAATTCAACGCAAAAACAAAAATGTCAAATTGATAGAAATCGGCCACCTTATCATAGTTACTGGCTATGAAACCATACAGTTATTGGCCATGTAAACAGTCAATGTTTACATGAAAATGTTATACCTTTACATGAATATAGTATACCATTATATGAAGGTATTATACCGTTAATTGAATATATTTTCCATTCATTAAATATATTATAACGTTATAGCATTCAATATCTTTCTCCACCTTTCCATTTTCGATTTTTGGACTTCTCGTTCTTTGTTTTAGTCTTCTTTAAAGCATTTTCTTACTGTACGGCTCACAGTGGTTCGAGGGCGGAAAAAATAGGCATTTCAAAGTTTGAACATAGAAAAATTTTAATGCTGTAATTACTTAGCCATTGAGTTGTAGAAACATACTCCGTAAGATTTATTTAGAAAATTAATTGCATTTTACCGAAAAAAGGCCAAGAATGTTGAAAAATTACTTTTTAAAAAAATTTTGGACGTGACCCTATATTGCAGTTTTAATTCATACGTTCAGTAACCCGAACTTGAATTTATAAAAATTCATTTTACATTGGTCTTTCACACCTATAGGATGCATATTACACCAGAAATAATAATTAAAATGAATAAAAATTTAAAATTATCTGAAGTGAAAAAAAAAGTAATTGCGAAAAAAATATTATGAAATATATTGAGGCATATACTTTTATCGGCGGCTTCCGGTGAGCTTAAAGATATATTGGCAAATAGTTTGAACTTTCCTGTAACTAAACAAAAACATTTTAGCTGCGACCACCTGCGACTGTGGGCGTGGCAGATGTTTTCATTTGAATCTCACTATTTACAAACACCAATATAGTAAACTAAAAATACTAAAAAATAACATGTCGTGGTATAACGGGGACAAATTGATTTTTATCAAAGAGATTGGCCATCAAATTTGACGTATTCCAAAAAAAATCTGCACCTCAAAGCCAGATTAACGTAAGTCACATTTTCACTTCTCAAGCAGAGCGATCTACACTCAAGGGATTTTTGCCGCTTTTCCCCCGTTTCGGACCACTGTGCGGCTGCTTGTTCATTCCGTTTTCTTTTCTTTTCTTCATTTTTCACTATTTTTGCTGCTTTTCTTGTTCATTGTTTTCAATAGCTGCTCTATAACTCTCAGAAATTATAAAAAATGTTTTTTTTGTCTATCCTATTCAGAAATTTCTTCTACTTTTTGACGTTTTATTGGTATTCATCGATAAATTTGATACAATGAGTTTTTTTTGTTTGAAGTAGATGGCGTACAAAAATTTATAGGAGTTTTCAGAGGAGTTATCACAATTGTTGCTGCTGTCACATTATCTTCATTAGTCAGATTTGCATTTGTTGTTATAATTGCAGTCAGTATTTCAGTATTGGTAGAGTTGTTTTTAGAAAAATCATATTGGAAGAAAAAATGCCAAACTTTGTATAACGGTCATGTATTATTTAAAACTCCCTCCTGATATTTCGGTGCTTTTATCTTGTCCTTTTCGCCTCCAAAAATATTTTGGAAGTCTTTTAGAGACATGGGCTTATTAAATACATCAAACTCTTCATCTGATTTTTCTGTTGCTAAACATTTAGAGTTATCAGTAGCGTTCTCATCATACGGGGGCCAATTACTATAATTTTCTGAAAATATTGTGAGAGTTATTGGCCACAACAAAACTTTAATTTTTAAGAATATATTCTTATACTGCACCTCAAATTCACTTATTAGGCATCGCAGCTATAAATCTCATAGTATTTTAAAAGTTGTCAATGCATCAAATTCTTTTAAAATGTCGCATGAAAAATTCTAGTCTTACCGTTTTCTCCACAACCTTTTAAACTACACTAAAAGACCTTTTAAAGCTCAAAACAATCCGCCAAATAAATCAAAAAGACATTATGCAATGTAAGTAATAGGAGATATACTCAAATTTAGTCAATTTTCAAGGCTTAACTCTATGCGTAAATTTAAACCACTGAAGAAGGAGCAGCTTGTATGGAAAATGGGTCTAGTGTTTCAGTTTTGCGTACAGAGTTAAGCCTTGAAAATTGACTAAATTTGATTAATTAATATCTCCTGTTCTAATAAACGGAGAGAAATATGCGAAAACTTTTCTTTTTCAGAAAAAATCCTTTCCAGTGATATATAATGTTTTGGGGTGGGGGAAGATCCCCCCCCCCTCAATTATGGCGGGTACACCAAAAATGAGACTAACTAACTAATTTAAAAATAACTAATTCGAAATTTAAAATTTGGCCTTCGAGATGCATTACACGGGGATACGTTCGAATTTTTGTGCCAAGTTTCAGGTCTGTAGGTGCTATGGGAGCTTCTGGCCAGCGGTTGCGAACGTACAAACAAAGCACGTCATCTTTATGTATGGAGATACAAGAAAATTACAATGTAAGTTTTCAACTCTGCAAATCTATCGGTTCACATATTTAGTGCTGTCAGTAAATTTCAATTGACTACTTTAGGACATCAAAACTTTTTGCAAAGTATTTTTTAGGACCAAAAATCAACAAATAGTTTTTGTAAAATGAGCAAAGGAAAAGACGAAAATAACAATCGGCAGAACTTTCTTGGTCCTAAGGTTTTGTCTAAGTTGACAATTGTTTTGCAATTTGACAAGTGCAAACAGAGATGGCACTGAAACTTCTACAAGAAACCTCTACAGAAATTTCACGCATTAAAAATCTAAAATACGAGTCAAAAATAAGTTCAAGCGTATGAAGATTTATATTAAAAATTAGAAAAAAATGTGAGAAAATTCTAACTTTTAATTTTTTTTCCTGACTTCAAAATGTCTATTACACTAAAGGTTAAAAAATCAAAAATGGTATACATTCTTTCATCACCGACTATCTTCTATTTCATACCTAAAATGTCCCTTTTTCACTATATTTTTATCTTTGCGGTTTTCGAATACATCACTCTTCTAAAACATTGTCATGGGGTATTTTCATGACTGGAAAAGGAAAAGATCTCCGGCATTATTTTTAGTAGAACTGCTCACGTGGTCAAAACATTTCGCAAATCTTTACAAATCTCTCAAATAAATAACGAAACAAATAAAAGTATTGAGATGCGAAATTTTTTCTTCAAAAGATTTTTATCAAAATACCCCAAATCCCTGTTGCATTCTTCAAGCCAGCAGTTTTTCGTCCAGTTTTTCATTTTTCAAAAACGATGACATTGAGCTGCTTGTGAAGATTAGAATCTTGTATGATTTTTTATCTAATAGACAAAAAAGAACTTCTGGCATTCTGTACTATCAAAAATGGCTTCTATATTTAAATGCCTAAAAGTAGTGTTTTTAGCTGTATAAAAATGTTTTAACAATCTGCTTGGAAAAAATATAAAGCCACCAAGAAAGCAAATAAAACTTTTGCACCAAGAAATCAGAGAGCTTGCATATTCTAGACTGTAATCTTATGTAACATAGACTAGAAAAAATAAGAGTAAAAATAAAATAAATTTTCCAGTAGATTAAATATTGACGAATGTGACTGATTTTGCGATACGATTTGATTTCAAAAATTCTGGAGATTATTCTGGAGTCCCAAGCAAAAGCAACTGCCCCAAACTATTTTATTTGTGATACAAAATATATTTATGCGTAAATCTTTTATTTTTAATCACAATTTTCAATGTTACGTTTGATTTGTTTGCCAACGATTTTATAAAACAGTTCAGTACCCCTACGTAACAAGATATTGGAATTGATATATTCTGCTTTAAATTAAGAGATTTACAAAATTGTGTATAAGGGCGAACGTAGGCAGTAGTAAGCGGCAGCCCTATCTAATACAGAAAGATTGCTTTCATTTCATACACATATACTGTGTGCTCTCGTGTGTATGAAGGTGCTTATGCAGTTTTACTGCTTCTATTGATCCAAATAATGAAAAACTCCACTTTTTATTTTTTCATTTTATTGTGCACTGATGTACTGAAAATAGTATATTTGAGTTTAAAATTTGCCCTAACACAAATATGAAGTCAAAACTTACTGAAATATAAAACCTGATGCGTGGACATTAGCCTGAGTATTCTCCTCATAATAATAGTTCACGTTTCATATTACTTAATTTTTAAACAGTTAGGTCCGGACTCTACGTCAGCAGCATTTTTACAAAATGGAAAGTACCCGGATTTTCGGTTTCTGCCTTCAGTTTTGGTCTGTTTTCTGCTGATGTGGAGCCCGGCTTTTATTTTACTCTCAAAATGTATACTGGCTTTTTTTTTTTCGAAGTCCAAGGTAATTCGAAGAAACGTGTATAACTCATGTTAGAAAATTAAGTTCGATAAAAAGGAACGTTGTTTAGTTCTGCACAATAGTTTTGTTATTTTCTACTGTCATTTCAAAATTAAAACACAGTTCGTCAGTAAAAACGAGAAATTTTATTAATCCATCATAATTATCAGTTTTCTTGTTACCTAGAACATCATTATTCAAAATAAAATTATGAATAATTTGAATTAATTTTGAGTAGTGCAAATTTTTCAAGAAACTTCTCTCTCAGAAATATAACACTTTCAATTAATCATTCAGAGGTCAAAAAAGAGTTTTCTTCAATTTAGCAAAACATTAACTTGTGCCAAAAGTTTTGGCAGTGAATTAGGAAAGAGAAACAATTGTAAAATGTGTGCCAAATAGTTTTAATAACTAATAGGTTTTACTTTTTTCATTTCTAAAGTGGAAACACTTTTGATGGATTAAAAATGTGTCGTAAACCGTATTCTTACTTTGGAAGATTGTCATTTTAATAAATATTATTTGAGAGAACAACTCAGTTACACAAATATCAGTTTTACAAAAATATGTTATGTTTCTTGATTATTTACGCTGTGTCTTTGCGCCCAAATTTTGAATACTGCAAAAGATTGTCTCATGTTACATTAATACATCCTTCGGAACACTATAAGCGTTTTATGTTCAAAATCTTTGTTTACAAGCGCAGTGATATTTTTTTTCATAAATTTGATTTGCTCAAAGATCTGTCAATGAGAATAAATATCGTGATACAATCCTACTGCTAAAGAGGAAAACTTACACAAGTGTAAACAGCAATGCAATTTAAATGATGTTGATCATTCGAAGATCAGCCAATGAGATTAGATGGTACATAGTTTTCAAATCTACTGATTATCAGTAGATCTGTACACAAATTATGTCTTTATTTTTAAAAGTTTCTTAATGTGTAAAATACCACCGTTAAAACATTTACTGCTGATCTGCCAAAGCGTCTACTTTAACTATAATTAGCCTTCTCTTTTAGAGATCAATTAAAATTTATTTAGCACCCGGCAACATTCAATAAAATTGAAGTTATTGAAGTGAACGGATGTTGCATTAACAGTTGATTGTGTTTTACGCTCGTAGATTGATAAGATTGTCAAATTTCTTACCTCCAATGATAAAATAGCCAGTTATCAAACCAATAATAAAACAGAAATGAATATTAAAAAAAATGCGGTAAACTATGTGCAACAGCCTTTGTTGCTCAATGTTTAACCACGTAAAAAACAATTTAAATCAAATGGTACTCGTAAAATAAAATGAAAATGTCGGGACAAAAATATTATTTCGAGTAGTCAACCAAATTTCATTTTATAACACAAGTTATGAAAAAATTTTCTTTCGAATCAGACCACTACAAAGAAAATATTTTAATCCTTTAATAAAAATGTGAGCTTTTTCAAAAAAATCGGAAAGGGTCGTGCTAGTTTTATTTTTCATTTCTAGATGCTTAAAATTTCATACCGAATTTCGCACTTTTTCGTTTTCTTCTCTTTGAAACTCAATTAAAGCTCTTCACTTCAACACGGATACAAATTGTAGCTTCGGGCATAGTTTTAAGCTTCCAACAGTTTGATAAAATTTAGTTCTTATAAGAAATTGTGATTACTTTACTAAGTAAAAACAAACTGCACACCACATCTTGCATGATTTAAGAGTAATTTGTTAAAAATTTAATTTTATCAATAAAATAGTTTTGCAATTTTTTATGATCTTATGCCATTGAATTATTTACGTAATGCATAAATAAGAGATCCACTTTTATATTGCAAATTTTTATTTTGCCGTTGTTTAAAAATAAAATAATGAACTGGTGCTTAATATTTCAATTACATTTTCGTCTTCAAAATTGCATAAACATTTATAAACTTAAAATTCTGTTTCCATTCTTCTATAAATAACTTACTTATAATTTAACCAACAACGAGTTCATTTATAGAACGGGCACATTTATTTGCTTGACTCTGGAACATTGTCTTCGATAAACCAATTTCTCTAAAATTGGTTAATTTGAATTTATCATGTAACTATAACATCTTGTAATTTAAAACAAGAAAAACATATTGATACACGCATGAAAAGAGCTTTAACTAGATAATTATAACTTTTTTTTCAGTAAATAATTTACTGTACTCAAACTGTTACATTTTAATTGCTAAGCAATCCAAAATGGTCTACTTAAAAAACGGACAATACTAGCTTTTTTTTTTTTTTATTTACAATCAACGTTTCCCCTTTTCATACTTTAATATCTCAGGACTTATTCTGCTATTGCTTAGGTTAACTCAAATTAACGAATAAAGTGTTAGTACTACAACGAAATAAATAATGATACATTTTCATAACACAGTTCACTATTATTTTCGACCCCCGTATTCAACTGAATAAAATAAAAAAAAACAGCCGTGTACAAATTCAAGAAAAAAATGCTAGGAAAAATTAAATCTGAGCAAATAAATGTGGTAACAACGAAAACGCTAGACAGAGAGGATCCAACCTCTATTAAATATTGTCTCGCGAATAACTTTGCTGCCGATGAAATTTGGATTTATTGAGTTACGTATGAACAGCGCTTATTACACACATTGAAATATTATGCTTTTGCAAGGTTGCTTCAAATGAGTGTTTATGATGTTTGTTACACATTTTCGTGCCTTTGTTTTCTCTCGGGAAATTTAGGTGTTGCTAAACAAAGCGCAAACTGTGATAACAATCTTTAAAAATAGTTATTTTAAGGTTAAATTGCAGTGTTAGAGAGATCTGTATTTCTAACCATATCAATATTATTATTTTATTTAATTATCCTGAAATACGATTTAATACGTGGCACTCTAAATTTACACCAAACTGTCTTCGGTTCTATCTAAACTCACGTCCTGCGGTATGAATTATAATTTAAGCAATTATAAGTGCGTAAGGCATATATCCTTTTGCCGTGCTAAGAGCAAATCAGAAATTGCCGATTAAAGTTTTGCGCCTTGACATATTTAAATCATATGTAACTTTAGTTATTTTGTTTTAATATTTAGTTCGGACAAATGACCATAAAACATTGTATTTAAGAGAAGTATCTGTCAAAGAACCATTTGGTGATTGTAACTCAATGTTGATAAAAAATGCAGAGATGATTTTTATGCTTAGCACCGCAGATTACACCGTATCAGTCGACATACCGCAAAATTTGGGGTTCAACAGGTTTTCAAAAACCCTTGCTTGATCCTTTCCAGCAGGCCGAGAAAAACGAGGTTAGAAAGATACATTTAAGTTTATTTAAAAGACATATGTTAAGTATAAAAAATTATGTGTGTACTATGCATTATCTAATTAATATTACCATAAAATTTCCTTATATTAATTAACAATGCTATTTTATTATTCTGATCATATAAATCTAATTGTTTACAAATAACTATAAAAACAAGTAATCAAAAAAAAAAAAAAAAACATTTGTAGTCTTAAAATAAAAACATTTTACGATTTCATGAAGAATTTTATACAAATACTCAATGTAAAAAAAATTACCTCTTTTAAATGAATTTTGAAAAACTTATTTAAAAAAGCTATAAATGAATCAGAATTACTACGACTGCTTCAGAATCAACCATTTTATTGGCATATATAACTGAGGCTTTAGCGAAAGACCTCTATTAATAATAGGCTCATACTAGTTTTATCTCACCTCTTGTTTAAATATTTCATTTTTGACTTGGGAAAAAGTCTTCTTTTTAGCCTACTTTCCCGTTAAAAATAAAAGAAAGACGAAAAAAGTATTAAAAGTAGCTTAAAGCATCTAAAAAATATCGCCGAGTCCAAAAAATATCGCCAAGTTAAAAAATATCGCCAAGTTAAAAAAATAAAAAGGTAAAATGAATATCGAAAAATTAAAAATTTGAAAGTAGGGTATTGAGATGGGGAATTTGTGTGTCGGTCGGTCGGTCTGTCCCCCCCCCCTAATAACTTTTGAATGAACATTCCGATTTGGACAAACTTTTTTTTGTTGGAAAGATCTCGGCGAGTACAGCTCATTCCCATATTTGATTTTTCGATTTGAACAATTTTTGGTTCAACTTTGAACCGTTCAAACAACCTGTCCCGCGATGCTAACTTTTGAGTGAACAGTCCGATTTGAACAAACTTTTTTTTGTTCGAAAGATCTTATCAAGGATACTTCATTCCCGTATTTACATTTCCGATTTGAACAATTTTTCGTTCAACATTGAACCGCTCAAGCAAGCTGTCACCCCTAATAACTTTTGAGTGAACAGTCCGATTTAAATAAACATTTTTTTTTGTTCGAAGGATCTCAGCAAGGATACTTCATTACCGTATTTAAATTTTCAATTTGAACATTTTTTCGTTCAACATTGAACCGTTCAAGCAACCTTTCACCACCTAATAACTTCTGAGTGAACCATCCGAATGGAATAAACTTTTTTTTGTTTGAAAGATCTCGGAGAGGCTCATTCCCATATTTCGCTTTTTGATTTGAACCATTTTTTGTTCAATATTGAACCGTTCAGAAAAAAAATTTAACATTAGCGCCTACGGGGAATTTAAGTTGAATGTTGATCCTGAACTTAAAGTCGGATTTCCTTCAAACTAACTTTGTAAGAAAATGGTTTTGATAAATAATGTTTGTAAAGTACTTTTCTGAATAATCTTCTGTGAGGACTCTGATTCCGACTCCGACTCCGCAAACATGGCGGAAATGCAGGCTCAGAAAAAAAATGACTGACTGTGCAGATGATTTTTTGTTTATTTATTCATTTGTTTTATTTTATTTATTATTATTATTTTTTATTTTTTTGGCAGACTATTTTTTTTTGCAACTAAAGTGTTTTATTCACGAGGGCATTTTGTTCTTTATTTATATTTAACAACTGGCAACGGATTAAAAGTGAAATTCGAGACATTTTATCAACGGGCCACTTTTTTTTTTTTCTTTTTTTTTCTTTCTTTGATAAAATGTGTTTTGATGTTAGTGAAGGAGCAACGGGTCAAATTTTAATTTCCGTGCGCTTTTTGTGATACAATTATGACAGTTGGTTTTTCTGAAAGGTATTGGCACCAGGAATACGAATTCGGATGTTGCCACCCCCAAAAATTGTGCAGGGGTCGTAAGGGGGGGGGGCAAAGTTTCTTCATTAAAATAATTATATCTTCATTATTTCATGGCTTACAAAAAGTTTTCAAAGCGTAAAATGCTTAAATCCACTCGAGAATAATATTATAAAGCATAAAAAGCTGAATTCAAATTGCTGACACGTGTTTCGGAGCTATTACGAGCTCCTTTTTCAGTGTATAAGATGAGAGCTTATGAAGGAAAATTCATCCGGCTCTGAAGGTGTTTTTTTCATTGAATAGAGGTTATCAAGCCCATCATTTGGACAACCAAGGGGGGGGGCGCGTCCCCCCCCCCCGCCCCTTTTAGAACAAAATGCAAATGCACATTTTTGTACGCCTTTACCCTTCAACACAGTGTACATTTAATTTGCACTTTTGTCCGGTACTGTGATCGCCCCCCCCCCCCGGGGTTGAAAAATTAATGTTTTTATTTATTTATTTATTTTTTTGATCAGGGAAAGGGGTTCAATTGCCCCCACTAATCTGATAACTTGTTCCTCTTAAAGAGCAATTTTTTTCGTCATTTTTCGCAACTCATAATTTTTTGTAGCTTAAAGCACTGCTAAAGAAAGTTTTTGCAGTCACAAATGTACTTTAAACAATACAAGCCAGTGATACTCATTGTGAGTGGTCTGAAACATGCCTGAATTTTTCAGTTAAGAAAATGAGAGGAAGATTTTTAATTATTTGTATTCACTCAAATAATAATATAATGACAACATAAATGAACCCAAATTTCCCATGGACTGCTTAACATTGTGTTTGTTTCTGTTGCTGAGTGTAAAAAGTAATTTTAAACAAACTAAACATTTATTGAAACTAAAATGTTTTATTTTATTAAACATCACTAAACATTTTCAGCTTCATTTATGTGCAAAAAAATTAGTTAAATAAAAACATGAAAGTGGAACTATAATTACAAATAACAACACACACGCTACTCATTTGACGGTAGCATTTGAAAGAAAATGTAATAAATGGAATCCATAGATGGTAAAAGAAAAAGACAGATTGCTCTCAAACCAATAATGCTTTAGGAGAAGAAAAGGTAAAAGCCTTGCCTGGCTTTCATGCATTTACTGGATGCGATACTACAGGAAAGTTGCTGGAAAAGGTAAAGCCTTGCAGCAGTCTGATAAAAAAATTTTGCAAGCTTTTGCAAATTTAGGAATTAATTCTACACCATCTTAAGATATTTTTGGTGCATTAGAACAGTTTGTTTGCAAAATTTACCTGCCAAACTGTTCTAAATCAGATGTTGGCTCTGTTCGGTTCATGTTATTTCAAAAGAAAATTACCTAATCAAAGAAGATGCCACCAACACAATCAGCTCGTCGCTATGCCATCATGAGAGCACAGTATCATGCCATAATATGGCAAAATGATGTCATTTCATGCCCAATGGATGACCACAAAAATTCCACAGCCAGATGCTGGTTATGGTTGGAAAATGCAAGACAGCAGATTTGTTCCCGAGATGACCAAAATGGAACCTGCTCCACGGGCGATTCTAGAACTGGTAAAATACTCATGCAAAAAAAGTGAATGTTCCAAATGCAGACATGTGTGAATGTTTGGATATACAAAGATGATGAAAATCACTGTTTTAACATGTATGAGGAGAGCAGTTCAGATGAATCTGATAATGAAACTTATTTTTAATTTGCATTATATATTATTATTATTTGAGTTATTGTTTTAAAATTTTCGTAGTAATGTATTTTTGAAACGATCAAGAATATGAAAAATTAATTCACGGATTGATTTAAATATATATATTACATTTTCTTTCAAATGCTACTGTCAAATGAGTAGCGTGTGTGTTGTTATTTGTAATTATAGTTCTACTTTCATGTTTTTATTTAACTATTTTGTTTGCACATTAATGCAGCTGAAAATGTATAGTGATGTATAATGAAATAAAACATTTTAGTTTCAATAGATGTTTAGTTTGTTTAAGCCGCCGGCAGTCCGGCAGTTCCAGAATTACATGTTAAATGGACGTGATAAGACGTCCAGAACCGTCAGTGGGTTAAAATTACTTTTTACACTCAGCAACAGAAACAAACACAATGTTAAGCAGTCCATGGGAAATTCGGGTTCATTAATGCTGTCATTTTTTAATTATTCGAGTGAATACAAATAATTAAAAATCTTTCTCTCATTTTTTTAACTTAAAAATTCAGGCATGTTTTAGACCACTTACAATGAGTATCACTGGCTTATATTATTTAAAGCACATTTGTGGCTGCAAAAACTTCCTTCAGCAGTGCTTTAAGCTACAAAAAGTGTGATGGGCAAAAAAAATGACGAAAAAAATTGCTCTTTAAGAGGAACAAGTTATCAGATTAGTGGGGACAATTGAACCCCTCTTATTGATCAAATAAATAAATAAATAAATAAAAACATTAATTTTTCAACCCCCTTCCCCCGGGAGGGGGGGGGCGATTACAGTCCCGGGCAAAAGTGCAATTAAATGTGTACTATGTGTTGGAGAATTAAGGCGTACACAAATGTGAATTTGAATTTTGTTCTACAAGGGGCGGAGGGGGGAGGCGCCCTCCCCCCTTGGTTGTCCAAATGATGAGCTTGATAACCTCTATTCAATGAAAAAAACACCTTCAGACGGATGAATTTTCATTCATAAGCTCTCATCTTATACACTGAAAAAAGAGCTCCTAATAGCTCCGAAACACGTGTCAGCAATTTGAATTCAGCTTTTTATGCATTGTAATGTTATTCTTGAGTGGATTTAAGCATTTTACTCTTTGAAAATTGGTTGTGAGCCATGAAATAATGAAGATATAATTATTTTAGTGAAGAAACTTTGCCCCCCCCCCTTACGCCCCCTGCACTATTTTCGGGGGTGGCAACATCCAAATTCGTATTCCTGGTGCCAATACCTTTCATAAAAACCAAGTGTCATAATTGTATCACAAAAAGCGCACGGAAAACCAGTTGCTCCCAGACTATGTACTTTGCACTTTTAATTTTTTTTTTTTTAAACAATTGAGGAATTTTTTTACGGAAGAACTGTAACAGTTATATTCTTTAAAAGGTGCTACAAAACTTTATTTATTCATTTATTTACTTTTTATGTTTCTATTTCATCTGATGAGAGGGGTATATTTTGCTTTTAGAAATCAGCTTTAAGTGCTAAAAAGGTATGTTTGACATAATTTTTAGTCTCAGATAATCAAGAGAATAATGATCAGATGCTAGAATGCCGATGTCGATGTACGAGAAAGTAGGCTCGTTTAGTTCTTGACAGAAATTCTTGTTCTTCTCCTTATAGCAAAATGAGCTCCAAATAATCTGGCAGACCGGGTCATTAGAATTTCCAAGCATACTAGTCCATCACACTTATTTCCGATACATCGGCTGATGTGGGGTACATAATTTAGATACAAAAATGCATTGTGAATATATTAAAAGGTAATTATTATTAATTGAACTCCTACCCAATCTCTGCCCCTACAACCTAAATCTTTCTTATATGCGGTGCATCTAGTTGATTCCCTAATTGAAAGTGTTATTCCATAAATATTGTTACAAATCTTGTAAATAGTTGTTTTTCCTGCCTTGCATCATTTTCATTAGTTTTGGTTTTATCTGACGTCATGTTGCAAAAGTATCTGAAGATATCACTTTTATCACTTGTATACCGGCCCCGTAACACTTTGTAGTTTTTACACTTGCCCTAACTTTAATAAGCGTGAAGAAATTTTCGCTCGGAGTGGTGTTTTTCTTTTTATTTCTAGCGTTTTCTTGAATGAATTGTTTAAAGTTATGAATGATTTGGAATATTCCAGATATTACTAGAAAGTTGTCGGAAATTCTTTCCGTGTATAAATAGCTGGCCTTGAACACAAGTCAGTCAGTTATTTTCAGATTTGATTCTGGTGACTCGTTTTTCATCCGTTTGGGCGGATGGTTGTTTTGCTTTTGTAATTGCTTAATTACTGTTCACGTTAGATACGTGGTGCTGAATTACTGTACAGTGTACTGTTTGCTGCTTAATTGCTGATGTTTAGCAATTGTTTTCTGCTCTTATTGTAAATAGTGTAAATACTTGTAAATAAATTTATAGTTACTTCCTCAAGATTGGAATGCTCATTTGAAGAAAGTTGAAGGTGCTACGGACTCGTTACAATTTTGGCGCCCAACGTGGGGCATCTTCAAGGACTTTCTTGGAATTATCTGTGAACTTAGACTTTTTTTCTTCCTAAGGACTTTTTGACTTCGGAATTTTATGGTGATCACTCGAGCAATGGAGGAACAACTAAACAAACTCCTTGATGCTATCAACGCTGTTAAAAGTGACATGACTGCGAATTAAGAACAATTAAAGAATGATATGGCGATTATGGCTACTAATCAAGAACAATTAAAGAGTGATTTAACCGCTAGCATAACTTCAAGTCAAGAAGAAATCAAGAATGATATGGCGACTCTGGCTACTAATCAAGGACAATTAAAGAGTGATTTAACCGCGAGCATAACTTCAAGTCAAGAAGAAATTAAGTGCGATCTAACGTCGATGAAAAGTTTGGTGGAAAATAAATTTGCCAATATGGAAAATAAAGTGGAGGCTATAGAAGAAAAAGTTGACAGCGTTGAGAATCGAATCACCACAGTAGAAAACCATGTGGAAAAGAAAATTAAAGAACTTGAATCAAAGTTATCAGCATCCTGCAACAACTCAGACGGTGTTGAGAATCGAATCACCACAGTAGAGAATCACGTGGAAAAGAAAATTAAAGAACTTGAATCAAAGTTATCAGCATCCTACAACAACTCAAGTGACTGTGTAGCTGCAGCTGGGACTTCTCGTCCATCCATTAAACTGGCCACATTTGACGGGAAGACCTCGTGGAATATTTACAAAAAGCATTTCAACGTTCAGAAGCAAACTCTTTGG
>JAXGGA010022322.1:0-15173 GCA_038373865.1 Uloborus plumipes | reverse complement strand
TTCAGTATAATACTGGCAGCAGAGGTTCCAGTTTAAAACCGTAAAATGCACGGTAATAAACTATAAAATTAGCAATTTTACAGTTCAGTACTGTAAAATGAATAATTGTACAGTAGCTGTATTAGAATAACCTAGGGTTTGCTCGACCCTAGGTTCTGGTTCAAAATTAAGAACAGAGCGCCCTTCAGGGCCCTATCACGGTTAAACCACGAAGCTGTGGTAGGTACGGGGGACCCTGGAGGTGTGAAGTGAAGTAGCTGTATTATACCTTAAAAACAACATTCTTTTTTAACAGTGCAGAAATAGTTCGGATTTTTTTTAATGAAAAATGCCATAGAAATATTTTCAAATTGGAATCATGGTATTTTAAACTGTGGTACAAAAAGTGCCGCACCGAGTATTCGGTAACTCGGTACTCGGCCAAAGTGTAACTCGGTACGTCTCCACTAAAAATGCTGCATAAAACTCCAAGCAAAAAAACTCATTTACATTAGGAATTCATTAGTAGCTGTCTCCCTTTTTTAGCGCGGCATGTCTGGAAAACATCTGTCTGTACCACAACCCAACTCTACCAGACCGAATCGCAACAAAGAAATAATTGAAATAAAGTCAACGACGGCCACTTATTCTTGTTCGATTTAATTCCACAGAAATTTAGCTAAAGGCATAAACTAACTATCGATACTGGAAAATCGATACTGTGGTCTATGCAGTGGATCTCCATGGTAACGAGTCTGAAATAGCCACAAATAGTGAGGCTTCTTTTTTTCATTCTGTTATTGTTTTTGCTATTATCCGGTACCGACCCGTCGCCCAGACAGTTTGTCTCTCCGGGAGAATGTGTCGCTTGGATGCCAGGCGTCGTTCATTTCCTCGCCAAGTAGAATGTGTTGCCAGAGGAACGGTATTTCCATCATGGCCGTAACCAGAACTTAGTTTCGGGGACGGTTTTACCAAACCTACTTCTCGTGAAATATATAAAGTCAATAGAATTTGATTTCATGTTCTATATTCTGTTGATTTTTGTTACAATAGAGGTTAGAAGGGTATTGACATGAAAAATGTAAAAAAAAAAAGACTCATCTATTCAATGAAGAAAAAAAAAATCTGAATCGATGAGTTTACTGTCTGTTTGCGTTTTGTGCGCCTGGCAGCCACGGACGCTTAAATCTGAAAAAGGGGAGTTAGGTTCTGGATGCGCACTACCCGATGCCTTCAGCTTTTGTTCGCTTACTACTTCCTCGTTGCTTTTCCCCCCTATGAGTTTACTGTCTGTTTGCGTTTTGTGCGCCTGGCAGCCACGGACGCTTAAATCTGAAAAAGGGGAGTTAGGTTCTGGATGCGCACTACCCGATGCCTTCAGCTTTTGTTCGCTTACTACTTCCTCGTTGCTTTTCCCCCTATGAGTTTACTGTCTGTTTGCGTTTTGTGCGCCTGGCAGCCACGGACGCTTAAATCTGAAAAAGGGGAGTTAGGTTCTGGATGCGCACTACCCGATGCCTTCAGCTTTTGTTCGCTTACTACTTCCTCGTTGCTTTTCCCCCCTATTTCGAGAAAGTCCGAAGAGACTTGTCGCGTGCGCAGATGCGGCGAAGGTCGCACGAAAAAATTTTAGACAGTACTCATATACGCGCATTCGAAAGAGTACTTTTAAAATGAAGAATTTTGGAGTTTTTTTTTTAGTGGCATTAAAGTTTTGAGGGGAAAGGTGTATTGTTAAGATGTGCTAGCAATAACTACAATAAAAATAAATACTGCAGAAAAAACACTTATTTTGTACAATTATTCAATAATGATAATTTCATTTTTCAAACGCAGTTTCAAAGTAAGTAAGAAAATTAAAATAAAATAGCGATAATAATTTGTTCAGTGAGAAACTATGAAAAACATTTTTGTAATAGTTTTGAAAAATTTCGGAGAGGGTTTGAAATCTAAAAACCCACCCCTTAAATACGGCCCTGATTTCCATTGCGGTTTCTGAGCTCTTAGAAAACTGTAAATCAGTTTTAGAATTATTTCGAAATATCTGGAGTTGTTTTATTTAACAAGTTTCTTAAAAGTTTGGTAGGCGTTTCTTTAGAAATGACATTTTTACTATTATATACCCTAGGTGAAATTGTTTTAGACTGCTTCTGAAAACTTAAAAGTAGCTTATCAACACAAGTTTGACTACTTCTAGAAAGATAATGCCTAAACTTTCAATGTAATTCCATAGAAAAAATTCTATTGAAGGTGTCTTATGCCGGTACCAGAATTATAGAATTGAAAGTGTTCAAAACATTTTTGCATACAACAAAATATCTTTTGCATAGATATTCACTTCTATAATAAAAAACATGGAAAAGAATTTTACAACTAAAAGTTAAAATTAAAAGCAGTTCACTTTGTACGCAAATGAGTAAAAACCAAAAAGCGACGTTTAAAAACACAAATAGATGAAGTTAAAATTGGCAAACATGTTTCAAAGGCATAAAGCCTCCTTCTTCAGTGCCAAGCAAGAAATGGCCAATTCTTGCGATCACATTCATTGTGAATATTAATTATGACACGACAACAAGCAACAACTGTTACTAAAAACTTTGGTTGGTTGGTTGGTTATTTGAGGTTTACTGTTACAAGAGCCTTCATAGGCCATGCTGCGCCAAACGATGATAACCCAAAAAGCATATAAAAATTTTAAACCATTTTTAAAACAGACATATAAATGACGTTTAAAATCTTAACTGATGAAGAAGACGAGAAGACATTTTTAAGTAAATTCAGAAATAAATAACTAAACAAGGACAGAATACACAAGACAAAGATAAAACCACTATATTAGAGACATAAAACCAATTTCATGTAAAAAGGGGAACAAATTAGGATGAGGTATATCCCCAAGTAATTCAGTCAAAGATGGATAAAAGTTATTAAAATGTTTAAAACGAGTTGGGTTAAAATTTGGGCATTTACACAGGATATGAAACACTGTCTGGTTGACATTGCAGTTAATACATATAGGCGCTGGTTCACGGCAAAGAAGGTGTTTATGTGTGAACCGGGTATGGCCGATGCGAAGGCGGGCTATGACGACTTGGTTCCTTCGTTTAATATTTAAGGATTTAAAACCTTTTGTGAAGGGCTGGATAGAGTGCAGTTTGTTTTGCACTTCTCCATCCCAGTCACGCTGCCAAGAGTTGTATATACTGCCCGTAATGGAATTTTTTACATCTTCATAAGGAACCAGGTCTTCGCAATGAGCACTTACTGCCTTAGCAGCTTTATCGGCTACCTCATTGCCAGCAATGCCTACATGACTAGGTATCCAACAGAAGAAAATTTCGAAGTTATTTTGTTTTAGCCTATGGTATGATTGAAAAGATTGAATCACAAAAGGGTGGCTATTGTTGTTACAGTTTGAAAGGGCATCCAACGAACTTTTCGGCTCTGTGTAAATAATCCACTTTTTTTTATTTGATTGGGCTATTGTTTGGAGAGAGGTGGCTATGGCTTTGATTTCAGAAGTGAAGACTGAGCAAGAGAATTATGTAGTCGTTGTGAGATAGTATAACCATCAATTACTGCTGCGAAGCCAACGTGATCATTTGCCTTAGATCCGTCGGTAAAGATTTCGTAATATGAAGAATATTTCTGTTTTACCTCATAGTAGGTCTGTTGGTATACCAAGTCTGCAGTAGTATCTTTTTGAAAGTTACAGAAATCATAAGGAAAAGTGATGTTATTATTGTTCCAAGGTTCAATAAGTTCTGCTGTATCAGGTAAATCAAAATCAGAAAGATGTAGGTTGTTGATCGCCTGTCTCATTCGAATCCCAAATGTTGGGATGACCGAAGGACGGCGCAGAAATAAGTCAGTGTATGATGGATGGAAGATATGTAAATGCAAAGGGTGGTTTTGGTTTGATTTGATTTTAAAATAAAAACTTAGAGATAGCTTTAGAGGTCTATAGTGCAGAGAAGGTTCATGTGCTAAGATATGTAAGCTTTGAATAGGAGAGGTTCTAAATGCCCCTGTGCAGATGCGTAGTGCGAGATTATGTATTGGAGCGAGGATTTTTAAATAACTTTTAGCTGCAGAGCCATAGATTTGACAACCGTAATCAATTTTTGAGCGTATCAGAGCCCTGTAAATTTTTAGCATGGACTCTGTATCGGCACCCCAAGAAGTGTTTGCTAAGACTTTGAGAATATTCAGTTTCAATGAGCATTTTTTTCTTAACTCTCGTATGTGTGGCAAAAATTTAAGTTTATTGTCGAGTATGATTCCAAGAAATTTTCCTTCAGTTTTTACAGATATTGGTTGGTTATTAATAAGAAGGTCCGGATCAGGATGAAGACCTCTTTTACGGCAGAAATGAATGCAGAAAGTTTTTTGCGGGGAGAAGGAAAAACCATTCTCCTCCGCCCATTGAGAGACTTTATTGATAGCTGTTTGAAGCTGTCTTTCAATGATACTCATGTTCGATGATGAAAAGGATATTTGGAAATCATCAACGAACATAGTACCTTTGACAGCGGGGGGCAGTTGTTCGTGTAAGCTGTTGATTGCTATAATGAAGAGAGTAACGCTCAACACACTTCCTTGGGGTACACCTTCTTCTTGGATGAAGGTATCCGACAGAACAGATTTGACCCGTACACGAAAAGAACGATGTTTCAGAAAATTGGAGAGGAAGATGGGGAGGTTACCTCGTAACCCGTATTCGTGCAGAGTTTTGTAGATCCCATATCTCCAGGTACGGTCATATGCCTTTTCAATGTCGAAGAATACGCTCACAAGATGTTTTCGTTTGAGAAATGCTTCTCTAATCGATGTTTCGAGAAGCAGTAAGTTGTCAATGGTGCTTCTGCCGCACCTGAAACCACTTTGATAGGATGATAGCAGGTGATTGGACTCCAGAATGAAAATCAGTCTGGCGTTAACCATTCGCTCCATCAATTTACAGAGGCAACTAGTAAGAGCTATAGGCCTGTAGCTTTCTGAGTGATTGGGCGGTTTGTTCGGTTTCAGTAAGGGTATTATTGTTTGCTTGAGTCCATAATGTTGGGAAACAGTTTTCAGTCCAGATTCTATTAAAAAGATGTAGTATATTTTCTAAAGAAGTTTTACTCAAATGTTTTAGCATGCTATTATGTATTTCATCAGGACCGGGAGAAGTATTACGGGACTTTTGTAAAGCTACAAGAAGTTCCTTAAGCGTAAAATTGGTATTATATGATTCTAAAATGTTTGATTTAAAATTAAGGAGTTTTGCTTCCTTAAGTGATTTAAGAGCTAAAAACTTAGAACTATAATTGCCTGCTTTGGAGACTTCTGACAAATGTGTCCCCAAGCAGTCAGCCACCTCTTTGAGGTCAGATATGTTTTGACCGTTTTTCTCAAGAATGGGAGCACAAGATGTTTGATAGTTACCAGCTATTTTTTTAATCTTCCCCCATACGGTCTTGGATGGGGTGGACTTCGTGATTGTGCTGACATATGTTTGCCACGAGTCCCGCTGGCTTTTTCGTCGAATCCTCCGAGCTTCAGCACGAGCTCGTTTAAGTGCTACTAAATTTTGCGTGGTCGGATAACGACGAAATGCGCTCCATGCTTTTTTTTTTTGGTTTTTATGAGCTGCTTGACAGTCTGCATTCCACCACGGCTTAGGGTATTTAATTCTACCTTTTGTGGTTTTTGGAATTGTAGCATTCGCTGCTGCAAGGATAGTTTCAGTTACTCTGCTTACCGCTTCATTAATGTTGATATCAAGTACCATCTCCGGTGTTATTTCTGCCATTTGGGAAAAAGCTGTCCAATCAGCTTTATCAAAACGCAGTCGGGCTTGCTGCTGCTGATAGCTACAGCGTCCAGTGAAGGTGATCTTTACTGGAAAATGTCCGCTGGTATAAAAGCCACCTCCAACCTGAAAATCCCAAAGTGGCAGCAGAGAAGGTGAACATATTGCCAGATCAATCGCATGGTAAGTCTGCGTAGGAAGATGGAAATATGTATTGTCACCAGGCGCGGATCCAGAGGGGGGGTCATGGGGGTCATGACCCCCCCCCCTTAACCGACCAAATATAGCAAAAAATTGCATTTTTGGGACTTATTTCACGAAAAAACTGCCAAAATCCCCCATTTTTGCACAAAAATTGCACTTTGACCCCCCCCTTTCCGAAAATGACCCCCTCCTTAACCAGAAGCTGGATCCGCCCTTGATTGTCACCGTTGTTAAGAACGCAGAGATCGTTGTCATTTATTAAGTCTTCTATTATTCAGGGTTGCCACAGGAAAAATTCATCAAAAAAGTAGCAAAAGTAGCCAAAAACTGATAAAAAAGTTGCAAAAAAGTAGTCCAAAAAATTAAAAAGTTGCAAAAAAAGTAGTCCTCAAAATAGAAAAAGTTAAAAAAAAAAAAAAAAAAACAGTATTGATGATTAGATAAATGAAGTAAGAAATAAATAGTACAGCTGAAAAGTTAACATTTGTAAAAAGTTTCCATATGTTTTGCTGAGGAGTTTAAACTAAATGTGCAATTACAAAAAAAAAAAAAAAAACTTTTGACATAGCTTATTAAAAACGGGAGTGCTTCCCCCTCCCCCCGCATGACTAGAGTTAATTCTATTCAACTATTTTGATGAGAATACAATGAAAAATCAATATAAATAAAGCAAGTTATAAATAAAATACTGCCAATAGCTGTTACGAGGATGCAGTAGAGAAACATCATCAGTGTAAAAAATTATGTAGTCTCTTGTTGCAAGAACTAGTTAAACATTAACTAGGACCTTAACAGTACAGCAGTACTTTTGCCAGGTTCGAAACTTGAGTAATCGAGTGTTATTTCAAATAAACATGCAAATAGAAAATGACGATTTTTTAGGGTTACGAAATTTTTATGGTTTGATTCTGAAAGAACAATATTCAGGTAATTATTACATGCCATCAAGTTTATACTTTCAATACTTTAAAATGCATTTTTGTGTGACGTTGCTCACTTTCGGTGATGTACTATTTTTCGTCGAAATGATTATGAAGTTTGTGTTATTGCTGTTTATTTATAGAGACGTGGAAGCTTTTGAACTTTGGTAAATGCAGGGGTACCCTGCTCTCACCATGGGGGAGGGGTTGTTATGATGCAGACTGCGCCACTGACATTTTTAGAGGTTTTGAGGGTATTTTCCCCTTTTGTTGAAGGGGTAGGGGAACTCTAGCTATCGGGCAGCAATGGAAAATGAGTTTGAATGAAATCTGATCTGACAGTGTCTTCTTTTTTTTTAATTCGAAAATATGTTGATTGTGAAGAAAATTATTTCAGCAAGTTGATCAGATCGGGTGCTTCTACGAGAGTGTGAGGAGGTGGGGCAATACTTAATGCAATACACTATACTTTATGTTTTGCTATGAGGCCATGTGTTTTAAAGTCGCACAATTTAAGTTAAGCACAATTGGAAAAAATAAATTCGAAGAGAAATTTATAGTAGAGCCTTTTTAATTTCATAGTCACAAATAACGTGAGTTTTTTTTTTTTTTTAATTACGCACCAGCTTACACGACGAAATTTCAGGGCTTTAGGCGTTAAGGAAAAAATGTAAAGTCAAAATTGCTGCAGATTTGCAGTATTACTATGCAGTTATGATTTTTACATTTGAAGTAGGTACTGTCGGCCCCGCTTAAACGAATACTGTCGGTTACAAGTACTTTTGCCAGAAACTTGATACTAATTTGATTTTTTGTTCTGATTTCTTGACTACCCTTTTCAGTTCAGCTTTTTTTTTTTTTTTTTTTTTTTGCTCACTTTCTTTTGTTTTAACATTTTAAAATTTTCTTCCCTAACCTTAGCTACTTTTTTTTATTTCACTCTGATGTCAAACTCATATCAGCGCTTTATGTGGTGATATGATTCGCAATCTGGATGACTATAACTTAACACCATCTCATGTTACAGAACCACATATTGGTTCTGCAACATGAGAAGGTGTTAGGGAGGAGTTGTGATGGCAGTGTGAAGTGGAAAAATAGCACTCTTAATCATAATGTTAACTTGTACTTTATTCCTTGAAAAAAATCAGAAATATAATGATAATATTACAAAACTTGACGTCATTGAAACAAAATCAGCGATTCAGTTCTTTTTGGGTCAAGTGAATAGTAATGCTTAAAATGATTATGGAGTTTTTTTTTTTAATTTTTCAAACGAAATTTTCAGTAAAAATGAGAATAAATTTTATTTATTTGTCTTTTAACAAAGCTTTGATGCATATTCAAAAAAAAAAAAAAAACTTCCAAAATTGTGTAAAAGGATTCTCATTTTTCGCAAGGTAGACAACCATACAAACTTGAAAAATGCACCTAAATGAGCTCTTTAAAATAAAGCAGAACTTTAAACAATACACCTCTGATAGCCCTGTTTAATTTATATCACTTTGTATAATTTTCCTCTATTTATTCATAAATTCTAGAAATATTAATCAAAGAGTTACTTCAACTTTCACATATGTCAACTGTTCAACTGGAAGCTTATGCAAAAACTACCCAATAAAAAAAGTAATAAAATTAAATTAAAAAGGTTTTAAGTGAAAAAATACTTATTGCAAGTGAAAAATTTAACAATTAAAAGCTCATTTGCTAAATATTTAGTACACTTCCCACCAAAAAAGTAATTATAATCAATAAAAAATAAAAGTTAAGGTTGAAAAAAAAAAGAACTATGGATATAATATGCTTTAGTTAGCTTATGTTAAAATAGCTGTCATATTCTAAAATAATTGAAATTAAAATATGTTTAAAATTATTGAAATCCCTAACAGTAGAATTTTGGGCGAAGCTTGTGCTTGATGTCTGTAAGTTCCAAAAAATAAAATTTTACCTAATCAGCTGTTTATTATCAAAATTCAATTAAAGGAGAGTCTTAAATAAGTCAGTTGCTTCACTCTACTAAACTTTGAGCTGATTTTTCTACAATGTATGTATAATAAATAGATCTACCCCTTCCTCAGTAACTAGGCTATTAAGCAAATCACTTTTTACCCAAAAACTAAAGTAACGAAGAAGTTATTCCAAAATCTAAGCCGCTCCCTGATTGTTATTTTAAGAAAATAATAATGGATCTGTCCATAATAAAAGGCAAAGGAATATTCTTTTTTTTAGGGGACAAAGAAATAAGAATAAAAAGTAATGGGTTTTAAATTAATAAATAAAATCAAATAGGGTGAAAAAAAAATCTAACATTTTTGAATTAAAACTTGCTTTGGGAAAAAAAAATCTCCAAAAAAGTAGCTCCAGTGAAAATAAGTTGCTTTTCAGCCTGTTTGTGCTCAAAAAAAGTCTCCAAAGTCGCCTAGAGACAAAAAAAGCAGCAAAAAGTAGCATTTAAGTAGCCTGTGGCAACCCTGATTATTAGACCCCTACTATTGGAGTCTGGGCTCCCCCAAAGAGGGTTATGGCCATTGAAATCCCCCAAGATGAGAAATGGGGGTGGGAGTTGATCAATCAATGTCTGCAATTCCACACTTCTCAAGTCGTAAGAAGGAGGAATATACACAGAACAAACTGTGCACAGCGAGTGAAGGTGAACACGCGCAGCTACTGCTTGGAGGGACGTGTTGATATTGAGCTGGCTAGATGCATAATCGTTAGAGATTAGCATTGCCACTCCTCCACAACGACGATCACCTGACAAGCAGTCCTTGCGGTATATATCGAAACCTTTCAAACTCGGTCTATCAACAGGTGACAGGAATGTTTCTTGCAGACAGAATATGGCCGGTTGGTGAGTTTCGACAAGATCTTTGACGTCCGTGACATTGTGTGAGTAACTTTGACAATTCCAAGAGAGAATGCTCAGGGCCATGATGGAAAAAAAAAAAGAGAAAAAAGGCCAAAGGAAAGAGAAGCAGCTCATTTAGTGGGGACGTCCGTCCATCCTTCATCTTCGGATGGCGGAAGTTCTTCAAATTCTACATCCTCAACCTCCCCATGAGAAGGAGCAAGTTCCTCGTGAAGAGATTTCGTCAGTTTATTTTTCTTGCCAGAATACAAGAAGTCTTCTTTTTTAAATTGAAAAAATTGAGGGGGCCTTTGTTTAGAGGGAACCCCCATTTTAGCGCGCATTTGAATAAGTTTTTTTTTCGCTGCAGTTTGTTTCGCTTTTTTATGACTTGCCGTGTTTGCAGTTTGAGTTTCATCTGTATTATTTTTAGCATTTTGTGTTTGTGTGTTTTCACTTATTTGCTTTGAAGAAGCATTAGAGCTATTATTTTGTTTAATTGGCGACTTGGTTGTGCTAAGTGTTTTAGATTTGGCAGCAGTTTCATTTTGGCTAATTGTTTGTGTGCTAGCAGATTTTAATACTTTTTTAACTGATGCAGCATATGAAAGACCAGCAGTAGGAGTCCGGGATTCGACTATTTTTCTGGCGTCTGGGTATGATAACTTTTGAGTTGTTTTGATGGTTTGTATTTCTTTTTCTGTGATCCACTTGGTGCATTTTCGAGAATATGAGGGATGATCTGCTTTACAGTTAACATATTTAAATTCTTTTGTACATTCGTTATTGTCATGGCCGGGTTCCGCACATCTGGCACAAGTGCTGGTTCCACGGCAAGAAATTTTTGAATGGCCAAATCGCTGACATTTAAAGCATCGAATGGATTGGGGATATATGGTCTGATCGGACAAGAGAGATAACCTGCCTTGACGCGTGGAGGAAGGTCAGGCTTACTGAAAGTCAATATGACGTGTTTAGTTGGCGCCATCTCGCCATCACGTTTGATAGTAATCCTCTTAACACCAGTAACGTATTGATCTTTCAGTTCCTCCAGGATTTCCTGCTCAGATGTATACAGGAGGTCAGGTTCCGAAATAACTTCTCTAGAAAAATTTAAGAATGAATGCGGTGCGACTGTTACAAGAAAAGAGCCAATTTGTTTTATGGATAGTATAGATTTTATTTGCTTTGTATCTTTAATTTCTACTAAGAGTTCACCATTTTTTAGTTTTTTTACTGACTGAAACTCGCCTATTAAATTTATCAATGCTTTATTAATTAGAAAAGGAGAAACTTTGATGAAATTATAATTCGGATCACTACGCTTAATAATAAAAAATTTAGCAGCACTAGACGTATTCATCTGACGCTCCCCACTAGGGGGAGAAGAATTTTTGTTTTGTGTATCCATGAACGGACCGGAGAACTGGGGGGAAAAGTGGGGTCGAGCCCCTGCGTAGCCCCCCTACACAGGGGTAAGGCTGCATACGACAGGGTTCGCCAGCTAGCCCTGAAGCCTCCCGTATGAGATACCGCTTGGCCCCGGTACCACTCAGCCATCGGCACGGTCGCCACACCTTGGCTTGGGCTTGTTCCGAAATTTGGTAAGTGTGATGAGGGAAGGAGGGAGAAAAAATCCCTACCCGCCGAACTTCGGCTTGAGCAACTGGGGTCACTACTCCGCCAAGAGCTCGCCCCGAACACACCACACCGCAAGCCCCCCACCACGACAAGATAAACGGACAACGGGGGGCGACTAAAAACTTTGAAGTGGCTAAAAGTTACCTTGAACATCTGTAACTGATCTCTAAAGCAAAACAAAAATTGTACACCTTACTTCCACACACGCACAGACCCTTGTTCAAAAACTGCAACTATCTTTCGGAGTCACAAAAATAAAAGCAATCGATAGTCACCAGACGGGAAAGATTTCTTACCTTGTTCATAACCTGTAAAGAAAGAAAGGAAAAGATTAAAACTATTAAAATGTACACCTTCGAACTAGCATATTACATCCAGAAATGAGAATAATAGTTCAATGGATAGATAAAACTTTACATTCTATACATTTCTTTATTTTGCAATATATTCTTTTTCCAGACTCTGCCAATGCCTTTCATCCCTTTCGAAATACTGCAATGACTCCACATTTTAGCCATTCCTGCCAACCTTTACGCCACGAGAAGTGTATTAAGAGCAAGAAACTGAGAGAGTGTCACGCCTGTGATTCATGACCTCTCAGATTTTTTCCAAAAAATTACCAAATGTTTATTATCTTATTGAAAGACCAAATCCAGAATGTTTTGCTCTAAAGTTGAGTTGTTTAGTTTTTATGGACCCCTAAAGTTGAAGGTGCGGCATCAAAAATTAAGCGGATTTTCAAGACATGGAAGTTGCTGTGAGCCAAAACCCTTACCAGGAACTGTTTAACTCCAAATTTCTTTTTGTATATGGAATATAGAAGGTTGAAACTTTACAAAATGAACGTTAAATTTGTGGTAAGTTGTTGCCGAAGGTCAGTGAAAGCCCTCAAAACAAGACATTTTTGACGTTTTATAGCGTTTTTAAGGACCAAAAAACAGCTTGTACATTTCAGTTGGCACGGCAAAAGTAGTGTCGTTTGAAAGACCAGTGTAAGCACTTTAAAATAATGTATAAATAACCGAGGAAAGTTCAACGTGCTTTTAGTTGCGTAAGGCCGAAATATGAAAAATGTCATACTTTACCGATATTCAAACGGTCATAACTTCCTCTGCCAACAACATATTGAAATATTTTTTTTTGTCAATGTCATGCTCTATTCTTTGTCTTAACAGAACAGTTGAGTCCTTTGAGGCGAAATGAGAAAATTTTTTTTTACAAAAATTGCACAGGAAAAAATACATTTTTTGTAAAAAAAATTTTCTCATTTCGCCTCAAAGGACTCAACTGTTCTGTTAAGACAAAGAATAGAGTATGACATTGGCAAAAAAAATATTTCAATATGTTGTTGGCAGAGGAAGTTATGACCGTTTGAATATTGGTAAAATATGACATTTTTCATATTTCGGCCTTACGCAATTAAAATCACGTTAAACTTTCCTCGGTTATTTATACATTATTTTAAAGTTCTTACACTGGTCTTTCAAACGACACTACTTTTGCCGTGCCAACTGAAATGTACAAGCTGTTTTTGGACCTCAAAAACGCTAAAAAATGTCAAAAATGCCTTGTTTTGAGGACCTTCACTAACCTTACGGCAACAACTTACCACAAATTTAACATTCATTTTGTAAAGTTTCAACCTTTTATATTCCATATATAAAAAGAAAATTGGAGTTAAACAGTTCCTGGTAAGAGTTTTGGCTCACAGCAATTTCCATGTCTTGAAAATCTGCTTAATTTTTGATGCCGCACCTTCAACTTTAGGGGTCCATAAAAACTAAAGAACTCAACTTTAGAGCAAAACATTCTGAATTTGGTCTTTCAATAAGATAATAAACATTTGGTAATTTTTGGGAGAAAATCTGAGAGGTCATGAATCACCTCATAATGCTATAGGTGTGACAGTTTCTCAGACTCTTGCTCTTAACACTATGTTAGATGCTCTTTCTCAACCAATTAACCCAACAGAACCAGCCAACCAATCAGTCTTATTTATTTGTACACAAAGTTTTGTGTTTTTTCTCCGAGACTGCCCTTTAATCAGATGCAATATAATGTATATGTCTCTATTCAAAGGGACAGGGACAGTAAAAAATGTCCCTTACATCGAAGTTTATCTTAATCGGAGGGACTACTGTATAATTCAATGTGAAACACATAGCCAGCAAAACGTAGAGATGTCCCCTTCTTTCGCTGGTAACTTCTCTAATTCTACTTTACAGCTTCTACTATCTCCAAATAAGGATTTACATATGTTTAAAAAAAGGCGTTTCAGTCAGAGTTAAAGAATGCGAGTTTATGCGGTCTACTTAACAAAGCAAATGAAACATTTATCATTGTCAAATAAATGAAGAAAAATCAGATCAGCGTTGCAGTTCCTTAGCGTGTTAGTTTTTATGGTGCTCATCAATACAACATTTTATTTTTATTTATTTTTGTTAGCATTATTATTATTTGATTTCATAAAATTATTGCTGTATAGGAAAACTCTTTTCTTCAGAACTAATTTGCAACCTAATTTTTTTCACAACAAAATTATCCAGACTAGCTCAAAGATACCATGAAATAGAAAGTATCTTCAAATACAATAAATTAAACACATTGGGTATACCGACCAGTGAATAATCACTTCCAGTGAACGAACACCTCGCATTTTTCCTAAAAAATAAGGTTTTGAAGCATTTTTCTTAGATGAATTCGCAGAACTAACTCCTTTCTACATATTTACCGAAAGAAAATGACTAGAAAATGCTGCATTTGTTCCCTGGTAGGGATGTTTATTCACTGAGTCTGGGGTCTTTTTTTTTATCGTTTTAACCCCTCATAAAACCTGATGCAGAACCATAAAAGCTCTCCCAACTTTTTTAAAATACTACGTTACAGTGAACTCTTACCTATGCACCGCCTCATTTATGCGCTTTTTTCACTTATACGACGATTTTCAGTGGTCGCTGCATATTCTATAGTAATATAATGATAAGTTCATTCGTTTATGCGTCGCTGTAAAGACAAATATTTCACTTATGCGCCGAATTTTTCGTAAAATGCAAACAATTTAATTTATTTTCCTACAAAATGAGCAATTTTCTTCACTTTCCTCGTTAATCTTTCGCTTTTATTGCTCACGAAAGGCAATTTTTATCCATGAACAAAAATTCGGAGAGGGGGACAAATATCTATTATGGATCGTTTTAAAGGGACCAGTTTGTGATTAGGTATGCTACTATTCTTGTTTTATCTTTATCATTGTAGTTAGGTTACAGTAGTTGCCAAACCGTAGTAATATATCCCTTGTCTATAGAAACATTCTTATCCATTCTCTCATTAGAACCTATGTTGCATTTTAGACTTTTAAATAGGCTTTTTCACTTATGCGTCTCTCACTTATGCGCCTTTTTCTGTTGGTCCCTTGGGCCGGCGCATAAGTGAGAGTTCACTGTATATCATCTGAAGTATTTTTCCTGTAACGTAATAAATTCTACTATTTTTCCAACGCTATGAATTTTTGAAATTGAAAATTTGCTTAGGTGTTCATTCACTGGCAAACAAATATAAATGGGTCTTAAATTCCCCTTAAAGGTCTTAAATTCTAACGAAGTTTTAAGAAAAGTCGCCACATTTCGCAAGTTTCAGTATTTTTTCCACTGAAGTATTGTTTTGAAGCTGTGTAATTTATGGCAGTATTTATGATAAATCAGCAAATACTATTTACTATTTTGTTAGTTTCTTGATTCTCTTTTACAATCAAGCATAACTTGTAAAAGATAATCCAGTATTT
>JAXGGA010022321.1:0-15173 GCA_038373865.1 Uloborus plumipes | reverse complement strand
GTTAATATATCAATTGAAACAATTTTGAATGGTGGCCAAGGTAATTAAAAATATTTGATTATAACTTTTTTAGTTAGTATTGCACGGTTGATGTAAAACTAAGCGAAATGACTTATGTAAACGAAATATACAGGGTGTCCACTCCTATCGTGGCCCAATAGCTATTTTCTAAACCGTTAGAGATAAGCATATAGTTTATTTAGGAAAAAATCTCGAAATTACGAAAGGAATTTTGGCTACGAAATGTTTTTAAAAAAATCAAATTTTGAAAGAGTTACGAAATTTTAATTTTTATACAGCTCCCCAATTGTATGAATCATATTTAGTAAAACATTCTTGACACTGTAACGTTTAAAACTAAAAAAAATCACTCTTCTACAACAGAAATTGACCGAGTTATGACGTTTTGAAAAATCAAGATTTTGAAGGATTTCGCATACGGTCCCTTAAGCGATCTCTCAATGACGTCATGAAATAGTGCAAAATCTTGATTTTTCAAAAGGTCATAACTTGGTCAATTTTTGTTGTAGAACAGTTTTTTTTTAAAGTTTTAAACGTTACAGTGTCAAGAATGTTTTACTAAATATGATTGATAGGACTGGGGGGCTGTATAAAAATTAAAATTTCGTAACTCTTTCAAAATTTGATTTTTTTGAAAAACATTTCGTAGCCCGAATTCCTTTCGTAATTTAGAGATTTTTTCCTCAATAAACTATATGCTTATTTCTAACGGTTTAGAAATTAGCTATTTGGCCACGATAGAAGTGGACACCTGTATATCTTTTTTTTTTAGTTGGAATGTTGGTGCATCTGTTAAATATTTGTTTCTTTAAAAGTCTCAGAACTTATACACAGCACTATGACAATAATTTTGTTTCAATTCAGTATTTATTTCATGTCCTGGTTAGTTGTTTTACTATAGTTATGTATTGTATACTTACATAAAATAAATCTGCTTGTAGGTTCTGTGACTGATCTTGTCGCCGTGTGGGCTGTTTCTGTTGGGTTAGAACCAGAAGTGCTCTCCTCATTCATATCAGTTAGCGAAGAAGTACCTTCGCTACAAAAATTTTTAGAAGATAAATCAGAATCTAGGTCTCTGAACATTGTGAAAGGTCCGTATCTTTTTCCATTTTTAAAGTGCTGTTACATGTTATTTTTAACTCGTATATAAGAGATCAGCGTTTCTCAATCTGTGGAATTAATGCAATTGGTGTTATATGAGTGATTTGTTCGTGGTACGCAAAAAATAATTAACTATAGTGAGGATTTAAATTTTTCAAAATTACATCATGAAACAACATAGAGGAATTATTTGGAGTGGAAAATAAAGAATAATAATATAGAAGAAAATTAAATGTTATCTAAACTTATTATAAAATAAAATTTGACATTATTTATGTATTATATAAGTCAGCGTTTCCCAACCTTTCTTAGCTTGCATGCCACTTGATTGTACATCATGCTAAATTGTACCACTTTGTTAAAAATATTATATTTTTTAATATTGAGGGTGTTTATTTATTTGCAGTATAAATTTTATTGGGTGACCATATTTGCGCATCACATGATAAGAGAAATTCCATTGACACTTACCTAAACATCATGCTAAAATTATAAACTCACTATGTTTATATGTGTGTTTGTTCAAAGTTCATGTTTATCTACTTTTTTGCCGTATTTCGTTACTATTAAATGATTGTAATAAAAACACAAAATTATTATTAAAAAAATGATTTATTATCTTATCATATTCGAGTATTTTAATAAAATATATTTGAAACAATCTTTGCTGTTGTTCAGAGGCGGGTGTAACGGTACGCGAACTAAGCGGCCGCTTGGAGCCCCGTCGACCCGTGATGCGCCATGGGGCCCCAAAATTCTACTAGAATCTAAAATTCGAATGCACTGGTCTTAGATATAAATGCAACCTGTAGCTAAACGAATGAGCATTTTTGCAGCCGGAGACTAATATATACCAATAGGCTAATAAGGTCCAACCTAGGGGCCCCTGGGATAAATATGATGTTGTGTTTGAACCATTTCAAATCTTCTTTGAGCGAAATACATCACTAGAAAAAATAAAAGAATCACTTAAACGTTGAAAGAACGTGTATAGCAATGACATTGATGCTTGCACTGTAGAAGATGAATTTGATCCTTTTGTTATGTTTCTGAAAGAAAATGAGGACTCATTCAAAAGAACATCTGAAAATTCAGACAAATGCATCAGGTGAAAGATCGTTTTCTGTTTTAAAAAGAGTAAAAAATTATTTACGTAGTAAAATGGGAGAAGAGAAACTTAACAACTTAGAAATACTGTATATTGAACAGGAACTGTTGAACCGCGTCGACGCGGAAAACACAATTTTTGATTTTGCTGCAATTAAATCTAGACGAAAATTAAAATGAGGTATGTAAATAAAAAATATTGGTAAACTGTATTGGGTTTTTTTTCTCGGGGGGGGGGGGGTTCTCCCCCATTTTTTAGAATGGGATGGAGGGGGCCCCTAAAACTTTTACCACTTGGGGCCCCCACTTCACTTGATCCGCCTCTGCTGTTGTTTCGAAAAACATAATCTTTGGAAATTTACTGTTGGTTAACGGCAAAATTTAAAGTGAACTTTAAATAATTTTTAAATTAGTTTTAAAAAACTAAAAAATTCTCTTTTAGATGCACTTATAATACATCAACACATGTTATATAGTTTAGCCTGTAGTATTAATAATAATATTAAATATATAATTTTTATATTTGTAAAGAACATGAATTTTATCTTCTATTCAGTTACATACAAGCAACTAAAACACTGATAATACATCAACATGTAATACAGTTTAGCCTTTAGTATTAATAATAGTATTAAATTTATTACTTTTATATTTGTAAAGAAGGTGGATTTTATCTTTATTGAGAGTTACATATATACATATAAACAAACCCACATGTGAAACTAATAAAAGCATATAAAAAATAAAAGACATTGATTGCCGGATTTTGACCATTGACAGAAAAGAAACACCTTCACTGTGTAATATTATTCATTTTAATTACTTATATGAATTATAGAAAAAATTGTTCTGTGATATTCTTTAATCGATTTATTTTTTATGTCTGCCATTACTGATTATTTTTTGCATGCCTCTGCTGATTTAAGTTTTTATTCACTTTAATTATAGTATTTACATATAAGTATTATGATTTTGGTAAATAGCCTTTGTGTTTTGGCAGGACTTTTGAGTGAAGTGAGGAAGAAGTTTCCTCACAGCTTAAACCACGATGCGTTGTTGGCAAATTATTGCTGGGAACATATGATGCAATGGAGCAAGAATAAGGAAACCGTTGTTCATCTTGAGAAGTCCCTTAATGCATTGAACCTAGTTAAAAGCTCTGTAATTAAAAACGGTATGTTTTGTTTAACTTATTGTTAGTTTTCTTTTTGTAGTTGATGTAATAATTTGCATCAAGGAAAATATCAAAACTTAACTCCTTTTCACTTTCAGGTTTTGCTTCAATGATGTGGAAAACTTGCATCTTAAAAACATTTGAAGCTCTTGCATTACTGATGGACAAAGTATAATAAGTTTTTTTTGTTGTAACTAACTGTAAATCTGATTTTTAAAAAAAATCTCATTTTGAATGAAGAATTTATCACTTTAAGTTTTGCATGTGTGCTGTAAATTTTTAAAAAGTGCACGTCCAAGGAGGAGGGGGGATGGGAGGAGTTATTTACTGACGTGGATAAATTTACAACCTTAAAATTTTTCTTAAGATAAGCTCTCAAAGATTGTTTTTTGGGCTTATAATGAGTAGATTTATGCTGGAAATGATAAATTAATTTTTTGTTGCAATTTTATTTGTTAGTGAGTTAATCATTTAGTTTGTTCTTTTATAACACTTTTAATATTTGCTTTTATTATATGTACCTACTGCGTCATTCATGGGTGGAGCAAGAATTATAATCATTTGCCAAAATAAAAATAAATAATAGCTTTTATAAAATTAATTGTTCATAAAGTTGGCCAATTAATTTCAAGACTAAAAACGTTTTTGAAAACATTTTTTACCATACACTTGTTATATTTATGCCTGTGGTAGCTAATTTGACAATTGAACATTTTATTGTTAATTTCCTCTCAAGAATCAATATTTTTTTGTTTTTGTTTTTGTTTCTTCTTTGGCTGGGTATTTAACTTAGATTCTGTAATTCTGGAATCTGTTTTTTGAGTTTTGATAATATAACTTAAAAATTATCAATGCACAAGTGTTTTAATTATAGACTTCTGGTCATATACACTGGCAAAAAAGAAAATCCCAACACCAAGAAAGACTTGCGCTAGATAAACAAAATTTGGTAGGCGTGATTATGCAACTGAAAGATGACATCGATCGAAATTTTGTGCTCCGCACATAAGTGTGGCACAGCTGGCGTCACTTTGAGCATGCAAATAAGGCTTGTTTTAAAAGCGTGTTGCAAAGCTCTTGAGTATTATTTTTCCGTAAACTTTGACGCATTGCGTTCACGTTAGTCAGGAATGTCTTTAAGAAGACGAAAAAGCCATTATAAACAGCTCACCGAGTTTGAACGAGATCGTGCAATTTGGCTACAAGAAGGTGGATTTTCATTTCGCGAATATTGCAGAAAGACTTGGTGGGAATGTTTCCACCATGCATGATTATTGGAAGCTATTATCAAGGGATGGTACTACCTCAAGAAGATCGAGTTCTGAGCTGCCACGTGGCACCACTAAGAAGGAAGATTGCCGAATCCTGCGTACAGCTGTGGCACACCGTACTGCATCTGAGGCTGACATTCAAGATGCAGTTGGTACCGTCGTGACTCAAAGAATGGTAAGACATCACTTACTTCAACGACAGCTCCGAGCTAGGCACCCTGTAGCCGGTATTCCATTGACTGCTAACCGTTGCCGTTTGCGACTGCCGTGGTGTCAAGACAGAGCTCACTGGAGGTCGGAGTGGAGATCTGTTGTAATCTCTGATGAAAACAGATTCTGCCTTGGTGCCAATGATGGTCGTATGTTGGTCAGAAGGAGGCCAGGGGACCACCTGCATCCAAGCTGTCTGCGGCCTAGGCACACAGGACCCATACCTGGAGTCATGGTCTCGGGAGCAATTTCCTAAGATAGCAGAAGCACTCTTGTGGTTATCCCAAACACACTGACTGCGAATTTGTCGTCAGTCTGGTAATTCAACCTATAGTACAGCCCTTCATGAGTAGCATTCAAGGGGGAGTTTTCCAACAGGATAACCCTCGCCCTCACACCGCTGCTGTAACGCAATGTGCTCTACAGAGTATTGACATGTTACCATGACCTGCAAGATCACCAGATCTGTCTCCAATTGATCACGTATGGGATATCATTGACGGCAACTCCAGTATCATCCACAGTCAGCAATGACTGTCCTAGTATTGACACAACAAGTGCAACAAGCATGGCACTCCATACCAACAAAGTGACATTCGGCACCTGTATGACACAATGCATGCACGCTTGCAGGCTAGCCTTCAAAATTTTGGAGGTTACACCGGCTCTTAAAGTAACATAATTTCACATTTGCACAGTATTTGCTTGAGCTTAAATTAGCCAGTGATCTTGTACATTTAATCAATTAAACATGTTAACTTGACAATTGCATTACCCAAATTTTATTAGTCTACAGTAATTTTTTCTTGGTGTTGGGATTTTTTTTTCCGCCAGTGTATATATGGACTGATTTACAGCAGGGCATTCGGAGCTAGAGCCCGGGGACCCAACAAAAGGGGACACCAAATTTCTGTCATTTGGTTAAAAAAAAAATTTTTTTAAAGGACCTGTTTTCGGGGCATTGAACTAAAGGGTTTTAAAGAGTTTGTTTAATAGCTGATGAAAAAAGACCTTAGTTTATGAGAAAAAAAAATTCTCTGTTTTGCCCTCATATGAATATGAGTATTTTCATAAAAAATGAGTGGGTTTTTTTTTGTGTGGATTTATGTGTGTGTGTGTGGGGGGGGGGGGAGGTGTGTAAAAGCACTCATGTTTCAAAGCTAGGGGAGTTAATTAACTCCACTAAATGAAGGATCTGTATACACATGTATGAATTTCTTTTAATGCTCTGTATAATTACTTGATTTTAGTGGTTTTACAAGTATTTAATGTTTGTTCTTCAATTTTCTAGGTAGGCAAAACTCCGAAAGAAAGGCTTTGTAGAAAGGTATGTAAGCTTCTTTTTTTTTCCCTCCAGTTATATGAAAGATACGATTGCTTTGGAGTTTTTTTTTTTTTTTTTTTTTCATTTTTACTTTTACCAATTGGGATTTATGATGGGGTGTTCATTGGAAATAATATCTTGAACAGATCTCTCTATCTCGTTGACTATCGATATCTCGACTTCTCTTTACTCGAATTTCTGCTTATGTTGAAGTTTTTGAATGATCCTGAATTGCTGTAATGTTGTATAATTGAATTTTTTCCTGTTAACCTGAAGTCACTCCACTTATCTCAGAAGTTTTGGGCAGCTGTTTTAAGCATTTATTGACCTAATTTGTGGTTATTTGATTTTTGAAAGTAAAACCAACCAATCACTTGACCTTCAAATATCTAAGATAATTCTTTCTGCTGTTTTTTCCTTCAGTAAGGGAGCAATTTTTCCTTTATTAAGATGTAATTTAATGGTCATACTCTCAATCAACTCCAGTCTAGAGAAAAGGCTGAAATGCATCATTGCACCTGCTATTTAACATTTTCTTAGCAATTATTTGAAGACTAGTTTATGTCCGGTATTGCATTATGTTTAACTTATTTCATGCTAAAATGAAATAAGTCATCCATAAATTGATAATTCATTGTTAATTGTAATCTTTGTTGGAAAATACTCCTATTAAAATCTGTTCAATTTTATCAGTTTGTATGCTTAAAGGCTTATCTCTATTACTCTATGTACTCAAAATTGAAACAAAAAATTTGAATTGTGAGCTTTTTGGATTTTTTTTAAATTTCAAAATCCCTCCTTTGTGAATCATAGTGCATCAAGGAACCTCTGTGCCAAGTTTGATGAAAATCCGACCAAAACTAAATTTGTATAAGGAACAAACATACAAATATACATGCATACATCCATTTATATATATATAGCTAAGTCAGTGGCATTATTACAATTTGGTACAAAAGGGGTGATAAAAATAGAGTTTAAAGCGGGATTAGTAAGACGCAGCTTTCCCATGACTTATACTTCTGTGGAAATTTTCCTCATTCACAGTGTCCTATCTGTCCCCTGTTAGAAGGCTAAACTAGTCTGAATTTCTCTTTCTTGAAAAGTGGTTGAATGCTCAACTGTTCAAAGAAAGGGCAAATTTTTGGCGATATTTTAAATTATTTTTTGTTTTATAATTTGAGTTATATGTTGTACTTCTAGTGAAGAAATCAGAAGTAATTTTAAGTTTTCGGTATCTTGAACTTCAGTTACTGTTTGATATTTTTTTCTGGCGACCTCTGACGTATTTGCACATGCCTCAGGTCTCTACCGATTTTGTAAAAATAGGGGTGATGGTGATAAGAGAGAGGAGGCATGTGAAGAAATTTTGCTTTGTTTTAAATCGTTTTTCTTTGGGTTCGTTCATTCGACGGTCTTTCAAGGCTGGACAGTATGTCGAATATTTTTCTTTGTCTCTAATACGTCGAGATAACATATGTTGACTGTATTTACACTTTATTTATTTATATTATTATTTTTAAGTTATAATTTATTGTTGAATGGAGGCTTTGAGCAAGGCATTTGGGTAAGAGAGTAGAATAAGGGTATCAAGGGCGTAGCCAGGACTCACGTTAGGGGGGTGAAAGCAGTGGTACCCTAATAGGAGGTCACTGTGACCTCCCAAAAAGTTCTTATTCGGTACAAATTGACTGATGAAATTTGAAAACAATGAGACAGTATTGCAAGGCTGAACTTCTTTATTTTATTGATTATTTTTTCTTTTTTTTTCTTTAATTAATTAATTAATTTATTTCTGTGATGCCTCACGTCTCTTTTGCTAGACATAGATAAGTATGCATTCTTGTATTTTATGTATTTATTTTTTAATCATTCAGTGAAGTTCTGAGTTTCATTCGGTAAGTTAAAAATTTTCTCCTCAAAAACAGGCAAGCTTACTATCATTTTCTGAAAAGTAATCAATACTAGATATAATAACGCAGTTTATATAAAGTTCCCAAAAATTAGCATAAAGGTCGAATTTTTCAATAAAAACAGAAAGAAAAAAGCAAGTGCTTGAAATTCTATTTGCGCAAAAAAGGAAGAAATTATGAATTCAAAGAAACTATACTTTAATCAGTCATGCACACCTTAAACAGATGGATGATATAAAATATTTCTAAAAGAACAAAACAGTAGTTTTTTTTATAAAATGACTTTACCACAATGCAAAAAGTAACACAGAAAATTAGATAAAAATGTGAGTGATATGTTTTTAAAACCTGTGTTTTAAGTAAACAAAGAAATGGGCAAAAAAGAAAAACATCATCCTTATTTAGAGTGAAATGATATGGTTTACTTTTAATGTTTTATGCACATAAAATAAATCATGTGCACAAATAAAAAGCAAATGCACATCCAAAATTAATAAATACACAAACAAATTCGGCAAAATCGTCAGTTACCAAAGGAGTTAAAATTAATCAATAAAGCTTATATCAAAACAATACTTAAAACTATAGGTTCTCTTTTCATCATACTAGAACATTTAAAAAGATTTATGACGAATAAAATAACATTTCAGAAATATAAGCATTTGTTTCCTAGAACTTAAAAATTAACAAAACTAATATCTTAATATATAAAAATTACGTGTCCCTGTGTTTGTGGCCGATGAACTCTTCAGCTACTGAACTGATTTTAACCAAATTTTGCACGCAGTTTCAGTTTGGTCCAACTTAAATGATAGGATAGTTTTTTATCTCAATTTAGGACCGCAATATATTTTTTATTGCAAATTATCTATTTAGCTACCAGCTTTTCTGTATTCTTGGCTAAAATTCTTCAAACATACCCGGAATGCATAATCTGCTGTTAAAAATTGGTTCAGCCATAGTTCTCCTACGTAATTTAAATCCACCGAGATTATGCAATGGCGCGCGTTTAGTTATCAAAAAAATCACCGGGAACATTATTGAGGTAATCATTTTGACTGGCAAGTTTAAAGATGAAGTAGTTCTGTTGCCACGTATCCCAATGACACCGTCAGAATCTTCAATACCCTTCAAAAGGCTACAGTTTCCCATTCGTTTAGCTTTTGCCATGTCCATTAATAAGTCCCAAAGACAAACAATGTCAATTTGCGGTTTAGATTTAGAAAATCCATGTTTTTCCCATGGGCAACTATAGGTCGCTTGCTCCCGTGTGGGAAAACCGTCCAATCTATTTTTGTTTACAAGAGACAGATTAACAAAGAATATTGTGCACCGATTAGTGTTGAGTTAAACTGAAATTAAAAATGCTTATAATTCAAAAAATAACAAATAATATTGATTAATTATCTACCTTACCTACCTTATTAAAAAATAAAATGTTACATTAAAAAATAAAATGTTACAATAGCAATTAGCAAATTTTTAATTAACTCAATTGTTACAAGCTTGAATATAATATTTCTAAGTACTAAAATGCTACAGTTTTTGTTGATTTTTTGTTTCTATCAAACTTAGGAAATTTTTGTTCAATTGTTTTCATATTTTGATAAAGTTGATTCATACTGAAATAAAGTTGATCTCTATAACGGTAATAAAGTTTTTCGTTTCTATTGAAACATTATAGTTTAACCCATACCTTAGCCACAGCAACGCGTGGCCGGGTCAGCTAGTACTATGTAATTGTCTTATAATGAAAATATTTTTCTTGGATTTGCTGAAAATCTTCTCAGTACTTCATTTTGCAAATCCTCTTTTTCCGCAAATATTTTTTTGTGCACCCTCATTAAACAGAGTCCATTCAGACAATTTCCTGTCATTGTCGACCTCAGCCATGTTTTGACTCTTCTCAGAGTGCTAAAAGACCGCTCTACGGTACAGGTGGTGCATGGCTGAGCCAGACGGATGTACAGTGCCTTTTTTGTTTCTGGGAAAAACAGTTCAGCATCTTTTACTAGATTGCTCATGTGAATTTCTTTTAAATCCTCTCCTAGTGAGCTTTTTCCTTTCCCAATGGGTGTACCATAATTCTGCTTCAGCTTCGAAGCTCTCAAGTTCATAAAAACTGCAGAATTGATTTGCGTTCTTTAAAAATTCTTGGAGGGTTTAAAGTTGCTCGTAACTGATTTGGTCGTAATAGTAATTACATGAAGTATCTTTTCAGGTAAGCATATTCAGTATCAGTTTTACGAAGACTTTTGCAAAAAAGGAAAATATACGCTGCTAGTTTGAAAAATTTATGAATTAAATTCCGATTAAATTGATTAATGCCAGCGTTCCTAAACGCGGACATAGTGCTCAAGATTTCGTATTTTCAGTCTCATCACTGCATAGAGAGCGTTACTGCCTACCAAAGAGGAAGTAATGAAACATCACATCACATCGTTAAATTTTTCTATTATTCTTAAAATGGTAGACAATATGACATTTTAAAGATAATGAAATTTTAGAAATCTGTACCTCTGAAATAATTCCGAATATCCATTTAAATAATACACTTTATCTGCCTTCGCTTTGAATCACCATCTAGTAACTCACAAAAGAAATTTCTCATTTGCTTTTATTTATTTTTTTTTATTTGGCGACTAACGTCAACACTGCATAAAATTAGGCAGCCCAACCTCGAAAGCAGCGACAAGCGCCTTTGAACTGTTCTATTTTAAAGAGGGGTGATAGAAAAAGTGCACCATAGCAGTATTTCTGCTTAGTCCCATATTATTTTATTTTCCTAGACATGATGAGGAAGGGGAATACAATCTAATAAACGAATCCAACATAAAAATAAAAAACAACTTCGCATTCGTGCTCGTATTCGTGCTCGGCGCCTCTTACTATGGTAGCATTGCACTTTCAATGGGGATAAGTTTCTCATTTAGTGATTAACTGCTTCTTGACATTTTTCGGCAATATATTTCACCCTAAAGTTTTTATTCTTCGCATACTCAGATTAAAAAAGTTGTTTTCAAGCTAAAAGAAAAATTTGGGTTTGGAAAAAGGACCCGTGTTAGGTAAAGAATGAAGCCCATTCTCTGATAAGTGGCGCCAAGGACTTAAAATTTATTGTTGGGATAGGAGGCGAGGGGGGGATTACTCTCAATGACCGAATGAAATTCCTGATTTCACCGAGTAATAAAATAGGAACTTATTTGTCTGCACCAGCATGTTACAATGAAAAGCATGAAAGGTGACAAAATCCTTTGTCAAAAAAATAAATAAACTTATGCGGGAACCCCGCATAAGTTTGACCTCCCATTAAGAGTGACCTCCCATTGGCTCTGATCTAGGAGGTGCAGCTGCACCCCCCTAGCTACACCCTTGAAGGGTAGGCCAGCATCTGACAACCTGTACACTTTCTACCTTGGCGAAAACAGAAAAATATTGTTTGCGTCATCACCATGTTTGCTTCTTGTTTTACATTAATGGAACCTAATAGTTCTTTAATCATATAAAATATTTTATTCAATGGATTTTTTGATTTTTTTTTTTTTTTTTGAGTTATTTTAATGTCCTAATTTGAGTATTTGACCAAAGGTTTTTGGTTTAATGGAGCTTTTAATGTTGTTCAATGTCTTGCTTTATTTAAAAGTAACTTTTAAGACAAAACAATATTTGTTAACAGTGAATAAATAGTTTCCATATGACTCTACCCAAACATGGCGGCAAATACTGAAGTTGCAATAGGTTTGTAGAATGTCACCCACTTGGAAATCTTTAGTTTCCAAAAGAGATGAATCCACTATATTCCCAATGTGCGCCTATGCTACACTCTAGTCCAGTGATTCGATTTGTATCCTCAAAGGGGCAGTAAATTCTTAGAGGGCGATAGGGGGGTGATAGTTATTTAGAAGAGAAATCAACAGTAATAAAAGTGTAGCAAAAATCAACATTGTAAACGTGTACGAAACCGGTTGTTCAGAGTTCAGACAATTAATCGCAATTTAAGAAAGAAACAAATTGAAGTTAAAGAGCTTCCTCCTTGCACCTCGGATGAACCTAAGGAAGTATTTCGTCATTGATTGTCAATTTTATGAATTTTCAGAATTTCTATTTGTTTTCCTCCAAATTTTTAGTTTCAATGATTTTAATTTCCCTAGATTCCAGTGTATAAAAGAAAATATATTTCTTATAAAATAAACTTCTGTGTTTTAAATAATATGTCGTTGATCTTAGTTAAACGTTACTTTTCAAGTGCTTATCAATTCGTTTTATGAAAGAAAAAAAATTAAAGGTATTTTATTTATGTATTAATTTTTTCAGTTTAAAAGTGATTGGTTGTAATTGTTTTATTGCATACATTTTACTTCAAACTAAAGTTAGGGGGGGGGGCGATAGGTGTCAGTCAGTGTCTTGAAGGGGGCGATGAGAAGATCAAAAAGTTTGGGAAACACTGCTCTAATCGGGGCAAGTTTTATGATGAAGGCGCCCGCAGGTACATCCCCGTTCAAGATTTATTAATAGTTAATGAATGAAAGATTTATATTAATATTAAAACTTCTGGAATATTGATACTCCTGCAGTATAAATAATGTTACGATTCGAGTTAATTTGATTTTCTAAAATGCATAATTTGCATATAATTTTTACTCGATCTTCGTTTTTCGTTCTTGCATCAAGATCACGTTACGCATATGCAAATTGCCGGCAGCATTAAAGCTCGCTACCGGCACTTTGCTATGCTCGTGCTTGTTTTTCATTTTGTCGGCGACTCGGTTGAGTCGACCAATCTTTAAGCCGATAGTTTCGGCATTGTACCTTCAGAATGAAATTCATGCTAAGAAAGGTATTCATTGTAAATAAGTTCATCATGAATAAAGCAATTAGTTTTACTTTGGCTATTGTGTTCACTGACGAGACTACAGGTTGGACTCTGTAAGCTGAGCCAATACATGTAGCTTAACAAATAAAGTCTAAGTAATGCAGTTATTCGAATTTTATTTATTTTTGTTTCTTAGTTATTATTAGTCTTACTTTTACTTGTTGAAGAGGGCCATGACAAAATCTTAATTTCAAAAAGGACAGCTTGACCTGGAATGTTTGAAAATCAGTGGCATAATGTGCAACTTTGTCTTATTTATGTTTGTGTATTTTTCTGTTTTTTACAGGATTTGGAAATGAGTGATGCCCATTTAGAAAATTTCTTGCAATTTTGTTGCCAGTTATTGAACATTGTTTTTGAAGTATGTACATTTTTTAATATGTAAAATGAGATATCTTTCAGTTTTTTGTATCAGTAGTTGATTCATTTATTGTTCTAACAGACAAACATACCTTCTGAAGTTGAAGAGGTTCCCATTTTTCCTGTTGAAGCAATTTGGCAAGGCCATGAAAATGCAGGCAGCACGCCCTTAATTACCATGGCTCTAAGTCAGAAAGCTACTAACAACCGTCAAGTTTATGTTCATCTGATGCTTGCTACAGTTCTTCATTTCATTGTCTTGTTTCAAATGAAAAGTGTCAAACCGCTTAGTTTGTTTAGCCTTCTGGTAAGTTTTTCTTTTTTCTTTTCTGATTTAGACTATGATTCCAGACTTAGAATGCTTAATATGTATAGTCTTGAGCAAAGGAGAATCAGAGGGGACATGATTCAATAGTTTAAATTTATAAAAATGAAAGATGTTACCGGGTTAGATTTTTGCACGGAAAGCAGGACAAGGAGTCATTGTTTTAAGCTGTTTAAATCTCAGACTAACCTGGAAATTAGGAAAAATTACTATTTCAGCAGAGTAGTGGAACTTGGAACAGTTTACTGGAAGAGGGCGGTAAGGAGCAATGGAGTAGATAGCTTTAAGAGGGCCATTTATCGTCATTGGGGTCTATAATTTGACTAGGACCAGCCAAGTGGGACCCAGAGCCGTTTTTGCTGGTCATCGCATTTGTATTTTGTTTTTTATTTCATCTCTATTTGAATATCTGTTGCTAATTAAACCATTATTTTTTTACATTGTATCAGAAAGAAATAAGTAAATTAAATTAAAAAGCAATAATTTTGTGATAATTATTTTTGGTTTATAGAACCTGTCTTTTAGTAAAATTCAGTAAAATTACTTAAATAAATTGTGCTAATGAAACTAAAAACAAAAATTTAAAACAAATTTAATGCTGCTGTTAATCTTATTTCTGTGGTTATTTGCCAAAAGTTGATATGTCAAATTTGACAATTTTCTAATTTACCGATCATGATACGTGTTTAGTGTTGTATTTTTCTATGCAGAATTTGATATGTGTAAAAAAAATTATATTAAGTTTGGTGGTTCATGGTTTTCACGGTAAACTTTTTTTTAGACATATCAAATTCTGGCATAGAAAAATACAACACTAAACACATATCATGATCGGTAAATTAGAAAATTGTCAAATTTGAAGTATCAACTTTTGGCAAATACCCACAGATTTAATATCAAGTTTTCATAGAAAAACTTTTAAGTAATAGTTATAATACAGTAAACTCTCACTTATACACCGCCTCATTTATGCGCCTTTTCACTTATACGACGATTTTTAATGGTCCCAGCACATTCCATAGCATAATAATGATAATATCATTCATTTATACGTCGCTCTAAAGATAAATATTTCACTTATGTGTCGAATTTTTCCGTAAATTGTAAAAAAATTTAATTTCTGTAAAAAATAACCGTGTTTCTTCACTTTCCTCTTTGACCTTTCACCTTTATTGCCTCAGGGAAGGCCTTTTTTTCCGTATGAACTATAGTTCGGAGAGGGACACATTATGTTTCGTTTTAAAGAGAACACTTTGTGATTAGGTACGCTAAAATTTTTTTCTCTTTATCACTGTAGTTACGTTACAGTAATTGCTGAACCGTACTAATATGTCTTTTTTCAAAAGAAACATTCTTATTTATGCTCTCATTAGAACATATGTTGTGTTTTAGACCTTTAAATAGTCTTGTTCACTTATACGTCTCTCTCACTTATGCACCTTTTTCCGTTGGTCCCTTGGGCCGCCGCATAAGTGAGAGATCACTGTATGA
>JAXGGA010022320.1:0-15177 GCA_038373865.1 Uloborus plumipes | reverse complement strand
AACTTTTTTCTAAATGCTGCGTATATCATCTGAAATGTTTCTACTGTCATGCGGCAAGAGCTACTATTTTTTTCCGAAGCTATGAATTTTGAAATTGAAAATTTGCTTAAATGTTCATTCACTGGTCTGTCTTCCCTGACATTCTTTAACATGGTGGTTGTTTTTCTAATGTTCATCTGGTGTCCTTCCTTCGCAGGCGTGTTCGTGGGCCACCTGGGGCGGCGCTGGGGCGTCCGGGCGGTAGTGTGTGCGGGCACCGCCCTGGCCTCCCTGGGCGCCGGGCTCTGCTTCTTCGCGCAGGACATCTTCTGGGTCACAGTCTGCTGGGGCGGACTCTTCGGTAAGCACGCTTTTATCACTTGCTCTGCACTGTAAAAAATGAATGCTATTTTTATGGTATACCTAGCTTATTACCCGGCGTTGCCCGGGGGCTAATTAATACAACGCAGCTAATTATAATTGTTTTTGACTTATTTCATGCTGAAAGGAAACAGGTGAGTCTTAAATTGGTAATTCATTGTTAATCGTAATCTTTGTTGGAAAATACGCATATTGTGTTAAATTTTATCAATTTGTATGCTTAAAGGCTTATCTCTATTACTCTAAATATCTATCACAAAAAAATTGAATTTTGAGCTTTTTGGATTTTTTTATAATTTCAAAACCCCACCTACGTGAATTCTAGTGCATCGAGGAACCACTGTGCCAAGTTTGATGAAAATCCGACGAAAACTGTTATCTGGATTTGTATAAGAAACAAACATACATACATCCATTTATATATGTATATAGATATAGCTAGTTTATAATATGAAACTAAAAATTGTTAATTTTACAGTAAGAAACTGTAAAATTGCTAGTTTTGAAGTTTGTTTCTGTGTATTTTAATTTTAAATTGGAACCTTGACTGGGGCCAGTATTATACTTGTAAAAACAACAGTTTATTTTTTGCAGTGAAGGATGGTTTTTTGGCTCCGTAACGAACGTATCTTACGGTTTACGCCCGTTACGGGGAAAGTAAGTCCTTGAAGTAAAACCAGGATTTAACTTATTTCTAGTCTTTGTGAGCTGTTTTGTAAAAAACGGATGCGTCTGTTACCGTGGAATTGCCCCGTAACCTCGTTGGAAGGAACCTGAAAAAAAAAAAAAAAAAATCCATCGCGCATCTCAAGGAAAAGACCGTCATGTATCGGATGCTTACGAATTATTGGATTTGTTTTGCAAAAAATAAAGAAATAATTAAAAATATTCTTTAAATTAGTTTAAAAAAACTAAAACATACTCCTTCAGATGCACTTCTAATAAATACAACAACATGTTATGTAGGTAAGATAGTTTAGCCTCATGTATTAATAACAGTATTAAATATACCTCTTTTATCTTTGCAAAGAACGTGAATTTTATTTTTCCTTTAGGGTTACATACAAACAACTGAAACACTTACAATAATCGTACTTTAACATGTAATATAGTTTAGCTTTTAGTATTAATAATAGTATTAAATATATTACTTTTATATTTGTAAAGAACGTGAATTTTATTTTTTCCAGAATTGCATACATTCAAACGAACAAACCCGCAAGTGAAACTAATAAGAGTGTATTGAAAAAAAATAATAATAATAATAAAATTTTTAAAAAATGAACAAATTAATTTAAAATATAAATGAATACAAAAAATGTATTTTTCCAGGCATAGGCTACGGATTGGGCACGTGCCTTCTACCCCTGGCCATCAACCAGCACTTCGTCAAGCACTGCGCCACCGCCTCCGGAATCTCGTACTCCGGATCCTACATCGGATCCTTCATCTTCCCGCCCCTGGTGGTCATCCTGCTCCGAAACTACGGACTGCCCGGGACGTTCCTCATCATTTCCGGAACAGTTCTGAACGTCCTGGCAGCCTCCATGTTCTTCGGCGATCCCGCCCGCGGGAAAACCGCCAAAGGCTCGGGAAGTAGCGACCCCTGGTGGCGGCGGTTGAGGACGCACCAGATGACCACGCCCGCCGTCGTCACCCCACCCGTCTGTCTGACGTCATCTGTCACGTTGCACGAGGACTCCGGTCATCATGTTACCGGATTTCGCGACAAGAGTGGTTCCTTTCTGCCAAATCATGTTCCTAAGTCGCACCTGGTGTCGCAGAACTCGCTGTCGAAGGGCAAGTCGAGGTCGAAGTACGTGGCGAAACTGAACAAGCTGAAGCAGGTTGTGTCCGTGTCGCTCTTCAGGCAGAAGCACGCGTGGAAATTAGACCTGCCCTCGATTCAGGACGATAATATAAAGCTGGTGTCTTTTCGAAACTTTCATTGCATTCTGTGTCCGTGCGTGCGTCATTCTCATCAACACTGTCCGAACCAGACGCTAAACAACAATGACGTAGATGCTGGGGGTACCAAAAACGAGCTTTTAGATTTCTATGGAAATACGGTTCGACTCATGGGAGATCGTCGACGAAATTTGACAGCCATATCCCATAAACCGGGTGGCTGCTTGAAAAACATTGAAGACGTGAAGGTCTTGAATGGCATACGAGCCTCTAAAGACTTGTCCTCTCATCGGACGTGTGGTGTAAGGAATGGACAGAGTATTCTTCCTGTGTCTTTCCAGTCATCTGGTATGTATCCGTCCGCGAAGTCAATCATGGACCACAAACCTTGCGAACCATTGGCTCTGTCCGCAAGCACCAAACTGTTCTTAGACAACAAATCGTGCAAGCAATATGGTTTGTCTAAGTCCACAAAATCGTTTTCGAGCCGCGAACACTGTCAGGCGTCTGACCAGTCCAACAAACTGTTATCTGATCACAAATCTTGCCAGGCGTCTAATGTGTCTTTACCCACCAAACTGCTCTCTGACCACGAACTTTGCCGGACTTCCAGTCTGTCCACTTCCACCAAACTGATATTGGACAGCAAATCGTGCGAACAATATGATTTGTCCAAGTCCACAAAACCGTTTTCGGGCCACAAACACTGCCAGATGTTAGATCTGTACAAATCCAGCAAACTGTTCTCAGACCGCAAACCTTGCCGGACTTCCAATGTGTCCACACTGCTCTCTGACCGCGAACTTTGCCGGACTTCCGGTCTGTCCACTTCCGCCAAACTGATCCCGGACAACAAATCGCTCAAGAAATATGATTTGTCTGCATCCACAAAACCGTTTTCGGGCTACGAACACTGCCAGATGCCTGATGTGTACAAGTCCAGCAAACCGCTCTCGGACCACGAACTTTGCCGGACTTCCGGTCCGTCCACTTCCACCAGACTGCTCATGGACCGGAAGCGGAGGCTCGGCGCCAAGAAGAGCCCCCTCCTGGTGAGGAAGACGCGCTCTTTCTGCGCGGAGTGGGTGCGCCTCCTGGGCATGCCCATGTTCGTCGTGATCAGCCTGACCATGTCCCTGTACACCTTCGTCATGGTCTGCCTCATCACCATCATCGAGGACTACGCCAAGGACCTGCAGATTCCGGAGAGCGACGTCCACTATGTCCTCATGGTACTGTCCATCGCCGACCTGGTCGGAACACTCACCCTAGGCGTCATCACGGACAGGGGCTACATGTGTGAGTATTCCGAATGCGGCCATTTGAATATGTGGGAAAGAGAAATGGGGGGTTTTTCTAAAATTTTTTCTGAAATAGTACGCTACAAAACATAGGATTTATCCATTTTTAAAATAATTTTACTACCCTACAAGCAAAACTTCTTGTAGCTATCTTGATATCGTCTTGACGGCGTCAATATTGTGTATTTAATACTGCATAAAGATTGCATAAAGATTGTTGCAACAAGATTGTTATGACAAGACGTATATGCAATATGACATACATCTTGACACATCAATACTGATTTCGTCTTGCAATATCAAGATTGCATAAATCTTGTCAGCATCAAGATTGAAAAGAATGTTCTTCATGTCTCACTGTCGCCGTCAAGATCATTAGCGAGTACAATAGGAGAGAGGCACATGCGCGGAGTTTTACACCCAGCATTCCTGCACATCTTGCATACAGATGCCATGACGAGAAAATATCAATATCTTGACATTTTCTTGTCATGACCAACTTTATGCAAGATTACAAAAGCAATTTCATCTTTCATTCATGACACGAAAATGTTAAGATCTTGACATTTTCTTCTCATGACAATCTGTGTGCAAGGTGTGATTGCTTTGGCAATCTTGCATGACAATTGTTATAAAAATTGTTATAATCTTTATGCAAGATTACAAAAGCAACCTATCTTGTTATTTTCTTGATGTTAGATTGCATGCTTCTTGTCGGACAATCTTGTGGCAAGATGCTGACAATCGAAAATCAGTAGCATAACAATCTTGAGGCAAGATTGATGCAAGATTACCTTTTTGACACCTCAATCTTGAGGCAAGAAGTTTTTCTTGATGGGTATGTTCTATATATTTTTTAAAAATTATTTTAATCGATGTTGTTTTTTTGCAGCCCGGCGCCACTTCATCGCATTCTGTTTCCTGGGCATGGGCGTGTGTTCCGCCTCTCTTTCATTATGCAGGGGCAGCGGCTCCCTGCTGTGCTGCGTGGTGTGCTACGGGCTCTTCGAGTCGGGCACCGTCATCACCTTCCCCGTGCTCATGGGCGACTGCGTCCCGCCGGCCGCGCAGGCCGTCGCCATCGCCTCCAGCAACGTCCTCTCCGCCCCCGCGCCCCTCCTCGTGCCCATCGTCATCGGTGAGTGCGCATAACTCTATGTACTATAGTCCGAGAGCTGCACTGTAAAATATGAAAGTTGTTTTAACAGTACTATACAGCTAATTTTATAGTAATAAACTGTAAAAATTGCTAATTTTACACTAATAAACTGTCAAATTGCGAACGTTACTGTACCAAACTGTAAAGTTGCTCATTTTAGTTCATTACCGCGCATTTTACAATTTAAACTGGAACCTCTGCTGCCTGTTTTATACTGTTGTTTTTACCGTATAATACAGCTAAATTTTCTGCAATGAACCTTAAAACTTTTAACTTTACAGTAAGAAACTGAAATTGCTAGTTTTACAGTTTATTACTGTGCATTTTTACAGTTTTAAATTGGAACCTCGGCTGCCGATAAAATACTGTAAAAACAACAGTTTATTTTTTGCAATGTCCCTAGTAGCATAATCTCATCGGCCGATGATCGGCCATTCATCGAAACCCGATGAAATTCTCATCGGCCGATGATCGGATTCAATGAGTTCTCATCGGGAATTGCTCCAATATGTCTCATCGAGCAAACAGAATCCGAGCAGCAAAATCCGATGAGTTTTGCTCGAAATACGATGAGATTTGGGAAAATTTACGAGCAGTGCAGTCCCGTGCCGACGAATTTAGGATCAATTTTGGACGCTCGGCTTATTTTCATCGGGAAAGTTGATCGGAAGGATATCGCTTCCCGGTGAAAAGTATAGCTCATCGAAAACCGTGCTCGGATACTGATCGGAACGATGTCATCTTGCGTTACGGGATCAGTTTACGAGGAGTTCGATGATCGGCCGAGCAAAATCCGATGAGTTGATGCTACTTGGGGTTTTCGAGTGATTATTTTAAGACGTCTGGCTCTTTAAATATATCTTTCCCTATGCTCCAAGCAGCACGCGGGGTGTCTGGCGGCCGTGCGTTTTTTTACTGCGCATCGCATTTTAACTGGTAAAAATAAGTGATTTTTTAACCCCGTTGGGAAAATCAGAAACTTATACCTGTCGTAAGTATGTTATGTAAGATATTGATGAAAAGCTCTATTTCTTGCCGTCACAATGGTTTTTGAATTTTTATTCTACTATAGTTAGAAGAGAAGTTGCGTGTAAAAACTTTTTTTTTTTTCCGTTTTTAGCGACTCTGTATTTCGTACAATTTTTGAAGTAGAAATCAAAAACTGGGCAGGATTACTTATCTTATCGTAGGCGTCCTTCACACCCATTTTTGTTAAAATCGTAAATAGTGAGGGGAAAAACTCTTTTTACTAATCTCTTAAAAATCATTACTTTTCCAGTGCAAGTGTGAGTAAAAAAAGCAGCCCCTCTCGGCCGCTAGACTCCCGGCATGCTGCTGGAAAGAGTACATGGAAAGATATATCAAAGAGCCAGACGTCTTAAGATTGTTGTTTTTTCTAGCTCTTGGACTTCAATTAACGAAGTGTTTTGATGAAAAGGAATGATATCATCTTATGTATTACAGCTGTTCAGCTCGATTTAATACTTCGCTGCTTTAACTGGAGCACTTTTTTTTACTCTCAATGAAGATTTTTTTTTTATATAGTTTATTTTATCTTTAAGTAAATTTTTTTTCAAAAAATTCAACAAAAATAAAATAAATATAGAAAAATAAAACGAAATAAAACAAAATAATAAAAACTGCACAGTAAATCAATGAAAATCGCCTGTTCGACTTGTAGTTTTGTTGTGAAGCCACAGTTGTAGAGTAGGGGAGAGTGGTAATGAATGGGCCACTTTTTGGTTTTGAATTTTTGTAATTTTTGCTAACACTTTGTTTTAACTCTAAATTGGTGTTTTAGTTACTTTACTTATCTGGCTATCTAAAAAAGTCATAAAAGTTGGATTAGCACCTGTCTATAATGAATTATAATAGAAAATAAAAATTTTGAAATTTGGCCCATTCAACCCCACCTATGGGGTTGAATGGGCCATCGAAGGTAATGAATGGGCCACTAAATGAATTCAATGAAAACATGTGGATTTAATCTTTTATTTGCTGAATATGACAAAATAAATGTTGCACTTGACATGATGATACAAAATCATACTGATTTAAAATTATATAAACATCAAAACTGATGCAATTAAAATAAAACTGATGCATACCAATTGTAGCAGAAAAATGACTAAATAATGAGATTGTAAGAAATAAATAACATCAAATATATATAAAAAAATAACAGATAATACACACTATGATTTAACAAAATATATATATTTCAAAAATAATATTAAAAATCACTTTCAAAAACTTCATCTTCATTTTCAAACTTGTCAAAATTCAAAATTTTTTTTTAAAATTTACTAGACATCGGGAATAAGAAACATCTAACTGAAGTTACCAAGAAGTTACCAAAATGAAATTGTACTGTGAGGAATATAATATGAAGGAGAGAGGGGGGGGGGGGTTTCAAGCCATGCACTGCGACCAGAGGTCTATTGTACTATAGGAATATAATATAGATCTGCAAATTATATTTAAAAGTTACTACAAACCTATTTTGACGACAGTAATCTTTATTTATAACAGTCAGTTGTGTTTCATATTAATACGAAAATCCAAAGAAAAGGAAGAAAAACAATATTTAGGTGGCCCATTCATTACCATGACATAGTGGCCCATTCGGCCCCACCTATACTTTTGGAATACATTTAGGTTTTTTGAGTACATTGAATTTAGATAACATCAAAATACATCTTAAGATTAGTTTATAGATATGGAAAGACTAGCTTATACATATGTATGCAGTGAAATACTTGGTACATTTTAGATAGGAAATGTTTTACTAAAAAGGGAAAAACTTACTTTTCAGTCAGATTCTTAACCATGCCACTCTAGTTTGAAAATGGCTCAGCGCAAACAAATAAAAATTGGATGAGTTCAGTAGAACAAATAGCTACATCTATTGGTGGCATCAAAAAAAAATTCATGCAAATACTTTTTCATATTTTGTTAGTGGCCCATTCATCACCATGGCCCATTCATCACCACTCTCCCCTACTGTCCTGCACTGTTGAATGGTTCTATTCAAAAAAAAAAGAAGGGAGACAGCTTGATTAAGAAAATGAAACATGTTAGCATTTCTGTTTTGTCCGATATTATTTTATTTTTCTAGAACTGATAATCAAGTAGAATAAATCAAAGAAAAAAAAAACATAAACACAAACCAACGCATCAAATAAACGAATCCAACGAAAACAAAACAAGGCGAAATCTCCCCTCATATTCCTCATCAACATCCCTGTATTTCGACAAAAGTGTCCGAGGCATGCGCAAAAGTGTGCAAAAATATCCAGCAGTACAAGGCATTTCTGTACAAATGTTTTCTCTGCCCGCGCAGTGTGACTGTAAGGAAAACAACCTCTCCCTACTGCGCGGTTGCATTTTGCGCAGTGTGCCTTCGCGTCTTGATAGCTCGAACTCCCGACGAAGGGACAGACGAACAGCTTCGAGTTGCTGGTAGTTCCGAGTCACAGGGCCTGATCACTGAATAGGCCAACTAGGCCGTGGCCTAGGGCCCCCGCTATTTAGCAGCCCCTCAATAGCTAAAAGTACTTCATTCTATGGCAGGGATTCAAGTGAAACACCATTGCAATCGCTACTAGAAGTGAATTACATTATCATCAAGTTAACTTGGACTGACGTCTCTACGGGTGGAGCCAATAAGAGCTCACAAGCAGTCGGCCATCTCCTCTTATTCGCCAAGTAGGCTGTGACGTTTTATCTAGCTCGTTTTTCATAGGCAAACGTCACGCAAACGTCACGCTGACGTCACGATGTTTTTATCAAGAAACGTTCTAATGCAATTCATTTCCAGTAGCGACTGTAATTTGCGATCGCCTGTTTCACTTGAATTCCTGCCTATGGCTAAAATTCTTTTAGCCAAATGCTAGAATCGTAAAGCTTGAATGACCCGAAAATGTATTCTACCTAGAGCCCAGGTATGTAGAAACCGGGCCCTGCTGAGTTATAAGAAGTTTTCAATCTGTCCAAGAGTATGGGGACCCCAAGGAGAACTTCGAGAAATTATCGAGGCCCGACTGTACACTGTAAAACATGACTGTTTTTTGTAGTATAATACAGCCAGTTTTATGGCAATAAACGGTAAAAATCGCTCATTTTACAATAATAAGGTGTAAAATTGTTGCTTTTACAGTAGTAAATTGCAAAATTGCTAATTTTACAGTAATAAACTGTAAAATTGCTAATGTAACAGTTTATTATCGCGCTTTTTACAGTTTTAAACTGGAACCTCTGCTGCCAGTATTATACTTCTGTTTTTACAGTCTAATGCAGCTAAATTTTACGGCAATAAACTGTAAAATTGCTAATTTTACAGTTTGTTACTATGCGCTTTACAGTTTTAAATTGAAACCTCTCCTACCAGTATTATAAACAGCTCATTTTTTGCAGTGTATACATTGGTGAGTGTCTGAGAGTATGGAAAAATTGTGAGCATAGCTCTTCGGAAAACGTTAAAATCTAAGAATTTTTGCTGAAAAATATTAATGTAAATTTTTGAAAGTGAACCAATTCATTTCTTTTGCCCGGAAACATTTTAAACATCCGACAACAGTACCAGGACATGTCTTCATGCAACTCTTTTTTAATAAGCAGTACAACACCAACTTGTTTGTTCGATGCATGGACTGCAGTTTCGTGCTTTCTAGGACTCGTCAGCATGGAATAGGAACTAAACAAACTGGAGGTAGAAGAGCTCTTATCAAGGGCGGATCTAGAACTTGTTCAAGGGAGGGGCGGTTGACTTTTATTAGTTACTATTTAATTTGCATACTGGTTTGTAAATATTGATAACACTAGTTTCGGACTTCTATTTCGAAACATTTCCGAGGGAGAGACTAAATTTCCTTCCTTCAACCTCATTATAATTTGTCTAAAATTGAGTTTTTTTAAGCTTCAGTGTTAAAAATTTACTGAATGAGAGTCCCTCAAGGGAGGGGCGATCGCCCCCATCGCCCCTACCTTGTATCCGCCCCTGGCTCTTATAGAAGCAAAGAGAGCCAAAAAAAAGTGGCAGCTAATGGGAAGTAAGAACACCAGCGAGAGATCACACATTAGTACGGTCACAATGTGCAACTCACACACTCCAGGGTCCCCCCCCCCCCTGTACAACCCCGCTGAAGGGTGACACTTGATTCTCTATAGCACCCTTGAAGATGCCATTTGGCCCCTTAGGGGCTCCACACACTCCAGGTCACCTGTACCTACCACAGCTCGTGGTTTAACCCGGATAGGGTCCTGAAGAGCGCTCTGTTCTTTTTGAACCAGAACCAAGGGTCGAGCAAACCCTTGCCCAGCACCCCCAGAGGTATCTTTTCACTTGGAGGACTTTGTGACCACGACATTTTTAACGTCCCCCAGCCACCATTAATGAAGACGGTGGATCTTTGATCGGCTGGGATCGAACCCGGGACCCGCCGGTCCCGAGTCCGACGCCTTATCGATCGGGCTACCAAGGCCCGGTACGGAACTACTCGTAAATTTTAAGGCAGAGCTCAATTATAAAGCAGTAAGTAAACGCCTAAGCATGGGCTAAAGCTGAAACACGCAATACACGACTGACATATAGAAAGACTTGCAATGCACCGCAAACTCGGTTATTGCTTTCATGAGCTGCAGTTTTGTGCCTTTTAGCACTCGTCAGCGTTTGAAGCACATTTTTTTTTTATTCTCCATTTTTAGATAACCAACATCAAGTCATAGTAACCCTTGAATGCTCGCTTTTCCTGAAAAATAGTTTTTTTTTTCAAGCTGAAAACAAATCAAAAATTAAAAATAAATACACATGTTGTTTATACTTACATTTTCAAACAATTTTCAGGGCACTTTTTAGACCGTTTTTTTTGAAAAGTAATTGATCGTTAAGGGGCTGATTTACTGTTTAAACTCAAAAAATAGATTTTTATGCATAAAAATCTGGCTTGGCTTGTTGATTTATTGCTTATCTCCAGCACGGGTAAAGTTTTTAAGCTGTCTGTTGTCCGTAAATTTTGTGAACAGAAAATAAATAAATAAGATGAACCCAAGTTTAATCCAATTTTTTAAATTAACTTTTGTGTTTGATTGCTCTTAAATTTAGTCCTTAATTAAATTATTATTTTTCTTTCGCACCTTACCCTTAAAAACAATGCTAGTATTTCTTGGAAATAAAATTTGCCAAAAATCTTGTCAGTTAATTAAAGGAAAATAGTTACTATCCTGCTTAGTAGATGGCGACACCAAAACTGTTCGGTATTTTTTTTGAAGCGCGTTGCGCGTTATTCGAAAAAGAATCAGGAAAGAGAATAATAACGTAGTCGGATTTAAAAGATAATTTTTGAACTTCAACACACTGCTGTTTGTTTATCTGTCTTAATGAAAATGTTTATGATATTTTTGAATTAAGGAATTTACTTTTCTCTGAAAATTTTGTGGTTAAGTTCCTGAATATTCAAATAACATAACATCCGTTCGCCAAGTATGCAATGCAAAAATAGTTTTTGTTAGAGGGAGGGGGCGTATAGAATAGTAAAAAATGCCGCCTCCTCCCCTCATAATTTTTTATTTGAATTTTTTTTTTAAAAAATTAAACTGTGTAGCCAATTAATTTGTTTTCAGTGCAGAAATGAGAAATATTACGCACTAATTTACTTCGAATCTGTCAGTAAAATATCCTTTTCAACATTTGGAGCTAATCGACCACTAAAACAATTATTTAATATTCAAATTATTCATTATTCTTCAGCCAAAATGATGTTATATGATGCTCGGTATTACTTAGAAACATTGTCAAAAAGATTGAAACAAAAAAGTGTTTAAATATTTTGTCTTATATGTCTAAATATGGAAAATATGTGCCTTTGTCTAAATACGAGGTCGGCAATCAGAGTCGAATCTTTTTAACCCCTGACGCAACAACTAATTTAACTATAAGTTTGACGTGTCTGTGTATCTATCTGTGGCACCGTACAGCCTGAACGGATGAAGCGATTTTGATTTTTTTTTTTTTTTGAAAGGTGAACTGAAGTGATCGAGAATGTTCTTAGTTAGGTCACGTCTTCGGATCACATTAATTAACAAAGACATTAATTAACAACCTTGAAAACGTTTTTCTTTCCTTTACCGTGTTTACTATATCCTCTCGAAAACAATTATATATATTTAGTTATAAAATACTTTACGAAAAGAGAAGTTCGTTTTTTATGAGATCGGCAATCAAGGTCAGGGGATGTTTAAATTTCTAATTAAATCTTAGTACTTGTATTTACAATCGGCAACCAAAATAATTTTGGATCAAAGCAAAAAGTGTTACGGGCTTAGAGCAGTGGCGTAATCATCTGGGGCCCTAACAGTAAAAACCGTCACGTTGTACTACGTTTAATTTTAATAAACTTCGAGATTTTCAGCGTACTCACACTTCACACCGCGTACTTCACATTCATCATCTATTCGTTGTCTTTCCGGTGAAGGAACAACATCGTGAGAAAACCTGCATACTTTTTTAATGAAATAAAAATAACACTATAATTTCAAATTGTTTCAAATTTCATTTTTTGATCTTTTTTTTTTGAGTAAAGCAGCTTCATTTAATTCATCTGATTTGCAACTTAACAGAATTGAATCGGCAGTTTCAAGAAGGGAACAAATCCAAAAAGTAGTTTTGCGGGAAATCGAAAAAAACCTTCTAAAATACTGAATTATTTTTTTATTTTTTTTTCTGATTCATTTGTAGCATTATCTACCTTTAAAGTAATTGGATGTATTTTACATTTTGAGTATTGTATGTAAGGATTTACGGGCCATCAAAGTCGTTGGATTTGTTCCCTTCTTGAAACTAATGCGATGGTATAGGGATTTTCAAGTAAAACAGCTTACAGGTATGATGTTTGTTTGAAAAAGTCCTTGTTTAATGACAGATTATTGTAACAACATTTAAAAAAATTGATTAGGACAACAAAATAATCAAAAAATATGTTTATTAAACATGGATGACATATTTGCGAACTTTCACTAAGAAATTTCAAAATTGATTTTTTTATCAAAACAAAATAGGTAATTTATGATAGAATTTGTTATCCAACCAAATGATAAAGATTCACGGCAACAGTGCTGCTCCTTAGCTTTAGGTTTGCGTAATTAGTTGGAAGAAGGGAACAAAGACCTGACTTGTTCCATTCTTCCACCAACTCACAGATTTAAATGCTGCGTCAATCAATGTTGGAGGTTGATTTTTGTTCTTTTCTTCTCACTAACATGTGTATCCACAGTAGGAGATAAACAATCATGAAAAAACCCAATTTTGAAATTTTGGTCTTCGTTCCCTTCTTCAAACTGCCCTTCTTCAAACTGCCTTCAAAAAATATTCAATTGCTTTCGTTAGCGTTGTCTGGACTTCAACAAACCGAACTTTTAAAGCCGGCTAACTGGAGCTCTATTCGAACGCAAGGTTTTTTGTTTAGGATGCGTTGAAATGCTTAACTTGAAATTGTATGATGGTTCTTAGTTGTCTTACTTTGGATTTTAAGCAGATCTTAAAATATTAAAAAATATACTTTTCAAGTAAAATTAAATACTCAGGTACCAATGTGAAAAACTGTTTCTGAGCTCGCGACCTTTGGCATTTTTTCCAGAGATGCCACCCTATTTTTACGCCGCTGGCTTGGAGCGAAATACTAGATACTTGCAATACACCGCCAACTCGGCTATTTCGATCCATAGACAGCTGTTTATAGCTTATTATGCTCTCATCAGCATGGAATACGAAAGTAGTCGAGTTGGAGACAAAAATCCTCTCATATAGTAAAGAGAGCCAAAAAAAAACTGGTAGCTAATGTGAACTTAGAATACCATCGAGCGACCGCACTTGGTACGGTACAACTCGTAAATTTTTTAGGCAGAGCTCAAGGTATAAAGCAGTGAGTAACCGCCCCTAAGCAAGGGCTAAGGCAGAAATATGCAATACACCGCCAACTCGTTTCATTTCATTTCACACTCCAGGGTCCCCCGTACCTACCACAGTTTCGTGGTTTAACCGGTATAGGGCCCTGAAGAGCGCTCTATTCCTAATTTTGAACCAGAACCAAGGGTCGAGCAAACCCTAGGCCCAGCACCCCCAGAGGTATCGTTTCACTTGGAGGACTTTGTGGCCACGACATTTTTAACGCCTCCCAGCCACCATTAATCAAGACGGTGGATCTTTGATCGGCTGGGATCGAACCTGGGTCCCTCCGGACACGAGTCCGATGCCTTACCGATCGGGCCACCACGGCCCCACACCGCCAACTCGGCTATTTCGATCCATGGACAGCTGTTTCGAGCTTAGATGGATCGAAATAGCCGAGTTGGTGGTGTCTTGCATGTTTCTGCCTTAACCCTTGCTTAGAGGCGGTTACTCACTGCTTTATGCAAGATACTGGTAAAAAAAATGTTAAAAATAATATTGTGGTGCACTTGTTATTCTATTTATTCCCGCGTGTTTTCGCAGGCCACTTTCGGGACCGCATCGGCTGCTACTCGGGGGTGTTCTACCTGCTGGGCGTCACCTCGATGCTGTGCGCGGGGCTCTGGCTCATGGTGCCCCTCATCCACAGGGCCTGGAGGAAGGAGAGCCCCGCCAGGGGGCCCCAAAGGAAGAACACGCTCGCCGGGAAGTGATTGCACACTCCCACTGGGCAGAGAAAAAGACGATGTGTCATCGAATCTTCGCAGCATCGGATTTTTCCGCTCATTACGAACAGCTTCGTTAGAATTCAACGGGTTGGCGATTTTTTTCCGGCTTGGCGACGTTTTTTGACACCAGACCGTAGTTTTTCATGATGCCTTGACAGATACATAGCATACACCATTAAAAAAACATAAAATCAGTCTTTCGACTTAAAATGAATGAAACACAGAATGGAAGTTGGTGGGATAGACCGACCAGTGAATAAACACTTGAGCGAAATTTCGTTTTCAAAAATTCATAGCATCGTTAAGCTGCAGAAACACTTTAGCAGATATCGTCGCCACCATGCTAAACTTACGAATGTGAAAATTGGCACTTTTCAGGAGAGTCAAAACACTGCATATAACTTTTTAACACCTAACGTGTTTGGTTATTTTCAATTTTTAAACTCTTATAGACACCTTTAAGTGTAAAACTGTCGTTCGAAGGTATCATTTTACTTTTAATTATTTGTAAAATTCGAACTTGAAAAACGCGAATTTTCACATTCGTTAGTTTAGCATGGTGCCGACGATACGTGCAATTGTTTTTTAAAATATTGCGCGAATTTTTTTGATTCTGAATCAGGTTTTTTTTTTGGGGGGGGGGGGTTGAAAGGAAAAAAAATTCCCAAACCCAGTGAGAGAACACCCTAAACAACGCAGCATTTTGTAGCTATTTTCTTTTCGAAAATGTGTTATGATTAAAAGAAGTTCAGAGGCCCGATGCAAAAGGAAAAAGGC
>JAXGGA010022319.1:0-15179 GCA_038373865.1 Uloborus plumipes | reverse complement strand
AAAAATTAATTTTTAAGACTTAAATTTAGAAACATTTTCCGGGCAGTTCTTCTGAGCCACCCAACTTTCTATTCTGACGTTGCGAAGGGCTTCCTAAAATTACATTTTTGGCATTTCTAATGTGTTGCATACTTGTAAATTTTTTGAGAGGGATTTGAAATATCATTAATGTTGCCTTTCACTTCACTTCACTTATTGGGCTTTTAGCTCCTCTCAAGAAGCAATCCTGGGTGCACCACTGGACTTTACACCACAGTTTCTCCACTTATGAAGTCACAGGACACCTCGCTTCGTTTTAGAGGTTGGACATTTAAAAAAATTAGTTAACTGTTGGGGAAAATGAAGATATTTTCTGGCCCGTGTTATTATTATTATTTATTTTTTTGCTTACTCAATATGCTGAGGGAAACTCCCCCACATTGTGAATTATTCTCTTTCTTCTTGCGTATGTTTGAATCCTCTTCAGGGCTCCTATAGTAATAGGCGGCCCTCGCATTTTCGACATTTGCGGCATAGTAAAGCTGCCTATGTGTTTTACTCCTCCAAACGGAATTTTACCCATTTAAAAGAATAAATAAACAAATAAAATAAAAATTTAAAAAAAAATCCAAGAAATAATTTTACGCCTTGCAAAAAAAATCCTAGCTATATTTCTATAAATGTAAGGTATAATAGAGATGCCAAATCGACTTATTGTGATATTAACTAAACCTAAAATGCTGTTATTCAGGAAGACTGCCGTTAGTTTTGAGTCATTTCTCATAACAAGAAAGAAGTTTTCTTGATTAAATTATGCACTCATCTGCTACCAATGACGGAATTTAAGTGCCTCTTCCCGTTTTCCAAGAAAAAAAACTTAATTTTTAGAAATTTTTAGGCAACATTCGAACCGTTGATGGTCAAAAACTTCCCTCCTGCTGAAGTGCTGGAGCTCTTGACTTTGCATGCTGCAGCTGTATGGAGTAGAAGGTATGAAACACCTGCATCTTAGCACCGTGAAGTTGGTTCTCCACTAAAGTACTTTCTCCAAAAAAGAAAGGGAAAACTAGGGAGAATACGCACCAAAAATGACAAAACGAACAACGACTAAGGAACTTTATGGCTTGAGTCATTGAAGATACTTTACAGAGTAAATTCTCGACTATCCGCAGAATTTTAGTGACCCAGTTGGCTGCGGTAGAACGAATGCCGGATAATCCAAAAATAAGACGAACTGAAAAATGTCAAATCTATGATTAAAATACATTTAGTAAACTTATTTTTGTTGGTCTCACACTAATTGCATATTAATTCAACTTTATTAACAACAGTTTACAATTAAAAAAAAGCCATTGAATTAGTTTTAATTTTAAAATTCCCGTATTTTTTAAAAATCAGCATCTCGTCAAAAGTAATGAATTGGAATACACATTAACTGGATGTTTTGCTTGTCATGACCATACCTTCGCTTTCAACAAGTATCTGCCTATTTTTCTACATTCCTTAAATTGTCATCGTACAACTAATTATGAATAAGAACCTTGTACAAAACTACGAAATACGAAACAGGACAGGTAGCATGGCGGAGAGAAATGTCAAAATAGTTTCTTTGTAGAAACATTTTGCATCGGATCTACTTAGATATTCAGGAAGTTTGCTAAAGATATTCTTTTGAACCTAAAGAAAAGCCCCCAAAAATTCAGCTTTTTATTTTAGAGTACTTCTTTACTGAACGTTAAAAAACTTTGTTTTCTTTTAGGCTGTTACACAATTAAAACAATGAATAGTTTTTGTTTCTTAATATAAACATCCATCTAATGTCCGAAATAAATTAGTGCATAACCCAAATAAGTATCTAAAAATTGATACATTAAGTAATTATTCGATTAAAATTAGAATACAATTAATTTCTTTGAAAAAACTTGTAAATCTATGATAACAATGAGCGCCATTTGAAATGGAAACCGATGTAAAGAATTCTCCCATGCGGGTGAAATTCTTTCGAAATGTCATTAAACTTACGAAAAAAGAACACTGAAAAACAATCGAGATATTTTAAATTGCTCTGCAAGGAAACGAGGGTATTTTCAATCTTTTCCCATTCTTCATTTTTAGAAGCAGTTTCCTTCGATATTGTTTTCTTCATTTTCATTGAATGGTAGCAGTGGGTTGCAGATGCCTTTTCTTTTTAATACGCTTTTATTAGTTTCACATGTGGGTTTGTTTGTCAGTATGTATGTAACTCTGAATAAAAGATAAAATTCACGTTCTTTGCAAACATAAAAGTAATGTATTTAATACTATATTATTAACACTAAAGGCTAAACTATATTATTATAATTCAACTTCGCAGAGATGGCCTATGACTCCTCCTTTTTTCAGGATTGTACATTTTTAGGAAGGGGTGATACGCAGATGAAAATTTAGGAATGGGATTCACAATGGATGGGGGAATTTGAATGGGTAGAAATTCTACCTATTTTAAGGAATGGACTCGTTTTCTCATTTGATTGACACCGGCCATCTCGTCGCGGTTGAATTATACATGTTGATGTATTATAAGTGTTTCGGTTGTTTGCATGTAACTCTGAATAAAAGATAAAATTCACGTTCTTTGCAAATATAAAAGTAATATATTTAATACTATTATTAACACTAAAGGCTAAACTATGTTTCATTTTGATGCACAGTCGAATTCGCTTATAACGAGCACGAAGGGACCGTAACATGTTGCTCGTCAAATCTGAGTGTTCGTAATAAACGGGTCCTTATAGTCCGGTCAAAATAGACGAAAAAAACGCGAAAGTTCGGAAAAATTCGCATAGAGCGGAAAATTGGTACAGACCTTAAGGACATCATTATAAGTGAAATCTCAAAAGTCCTGATGAATCCCGGTGGAGCTAAAAATTTTATTCAAGGTCAAAGGTCAAAAAATCGATTTTTCATATATATCTTTTAAACGGTAATTGGAAGCGACAAAATAGGGGTTACAAAGTTTGAAAAGTATACGACTGTGTACAAACAAGTGGGGATTCCGAATATGGGTCATGGGGGTCAAATCCTCCCCCCTAAATCCCCCCTAATAGCCAAAAACGGCATTTGGGGAGATAAATTTCGAAAAATTCCCTTCAGACCCCTTATTTTTACTCGAATTTGGTAATTTGACAATGCAATTAACATAAGTGTTGCTAAAGACATCATTATAAGTGAAGTGTCAAAAGTCCCCATCGATCCCGGTGGAGCTAAAAATTTTATTCAAGGTCAAATGTCAAAGTCGATTTTTCCCTAATATCTCTTAAACGGTAAGTTGTTATAAAAATAGGGGTGACAAAGTTTGAAAATTATGCAATTATGCACAAAAAAATGGGTATTCAGTGGGTGGGTCGTGGAGTAACCCCCCCCCCCCCCCAAAGGGATAAAATAAAGCTTAGAACTGCAGTTCGGTGACTCAAATTTCGAAAAAATCACCCAATCTCCCCTTATTAGGGTCCACGTATTTCACTTTGAGGATGAAATTAACATGCAAATAATTAAGGACATCATTGTATAAACGAAATGTCAAGAGTTTCCAATGGATCCCAGTGAAGCTAAACGTTTTATTCAAGGTTAAAGCTCAAAAATAAATTTATCACAAATATCTCTTGAATGGTAAGTGTCTTAAAAATGGAGGATGCAAAGTTTGTAAAGTATACAATTATGTACAAACAAGCGTGGGTTTAGAGGCGGATCAACCCTTGGTATAAAAAAAAATATCTAAATATGCCCCTCCCCCCTTCCTCCACCTCCCCATACAAAATAACATTCAAGAGCCATCACAGTTTTCAAGTGACCTCGAGAAACACTTTCCCCAACTTGACCGCTACGGCTATCCCCTCCTATGATTCATCCCCCCCCCCCTATATGAGAGGGTCACGTTACATTCGAGGGTGAGTGGAGGCGTTTTCCTTCAACAATATTAAATTGAAACGTGTTGATAAAGTTCTCCTTTTAACCGTCAGTAGCTCTAAAAATTCACGATGAAAAGGTACCAATAGATCCTGTCTTACTGTTTCAACGAATGTGTATTTTTAAGTATTTGGACGATGAGCTTGAAACATTTTTCAAGTATGAATTGACTCCTTATCCATTATCACTCTTCGATGCAATTGGAATGCGTGAAACACAAAAATCAGCCGTTTATGATTGCTTTCAATGAGTACATGTTGAAATCGATAAAGAAGATACTACTTATATCATCGATGATGGATACCTTTTACATCGCGTTGTATGGGATCCAGATGAAAAATTCGATGCAATTTTTGAGAAGTACGATGGATATTATGATCATACTAAGAATATCAAAGTTTCAGAGCAACGACGTCGGATAAGTAAAATATCTCCATCTTCTGATGTTTTTTTTAACAGATTTATGACTTCTCCAACAAACCAGGAGCAATTTCTTGCCAACACACATAACAAGTCTCGGTTTATTTCAATGCTTTCAGAAAAATTAATAGCTGCTCATATTTCTGTGAAGCAAGTCAATAATGACGCTGATGTTCTAATAATTGAAACAGCTTTAGAAAATTTCAACACAAATATCACTATTATTGTTGCTGAAGATGTCGATTTGCTAATAATACTGACTGCAAGAGCTCCTACTGACAGAATTATTTACTTTTTAAACCTAGTACAACTGGAAAAGAAGCAAAACTGTACTTATCACAAAGTTTAACTTCATATCCAAAGTGTCAAGATCATATCTTATTTTTGCATGCAGTAACTGGATGTGATACTACGTCAGCGTTTTACAAGCGAGGCAAAACGAAAATATTTAAATTACTTGAAAAAAATCAGGATTTAATTCATTGCCCTGAAGTTTACAAAAATATCAGCTGTTCTCCCGATATCATTCTCACAAATGGAATTCGCTTTATTCTTGCTATGTATGGAGTTCCAAAAATTTCGATTCCCTTGACAAGTACAGGTATTCTTGTTTTGTGAAAAATACACGTAACAATAAACTTGTTCAATTATCCTGTTTTCCTCCAACATCTGCTGCTGCATATCAACATTTATATCGTGTGTACTACCAAGTACAAATATAACTAGGCAACGAGCTAGACCCTGAAAACTGGGAATGGATCCTGAAAGATAATGTTTTGGACTTCGGAGCCAATTCATACTCTACTGACACCCGCTCCAGAAAAACTTCTCCATACTATTTTTTGCAATTGCAAGAAGGGATGCAGTCATAATTATGGCTGCAGAAGAGTCGGATTGTTTTGCTCAAAAATTTGCAGTAATTGCCTAGGCCAGTCGTGCGCCAATGTGGAATCAAATGCAATCAATGCTGATGACGATGATATTGGTGAAGAAGATGTAAGTGATCCCACTTTTTCATTCGAGCCATCTTTAGAAGTTAAAGATCAAGAAGAGGAAGAAGAAATAGAAGATCGTATTACTATTCAAGAGCTGGAAGGAAATTTAAAACGCATTTAAAAAAAAAATAAATAGTAAACTGTATGATAATCAAGAGTTCGAAGTATCATCAAAACATATGTTTAAAAGAAATAGAAATATGTTTGATAATGTTTGTGTCATTCATTCTGTCGTCATTCTGCACCTCATATAGGACTCCTACTTTAAATAGCGATATTTTGGTTTCAAAATACCACAAAAGTCTTTTTTTCTTATTTATGTCTTTTCGGTCATGTGAAGAATATAGGAGACTTTTAAATGAGTGCAAGAATCATCTTTAAATGGCTGCATGGATTCCAAAATCTTACTGTCAACTAATTGGTGATGTTTGACTGAGAGGAAAAGTTGTATTAACATCTTAAAAGACGTGTTTCTTTTACTGAAATAAGTAAGAATATTTTCTCATTCTCTATCCTAAATAAATAATGTGCATGCATTTAAAGTTATGTTGAATGAAAAATATATTCTAAAAAGAGGGAAATAATGTATAGTATACTTAAAAAAATATTTTGCACTTGCTTTAGAGAGGCATCTTATCCATTAAGGGGGGGGGGTGGCGGGGGGGGATGTAATATTAATGTTGTTAATTTCACATAATCTGAACTCGATAGAGTTGAACTTGATATAAATACTTCTTTTGAACATACTGAATAACATACAAATTTTATATGCACTTTTTTATGATAACACTTAACGTTTGTGCATACAAAAAAAAAGGATTTTTTGGCCTTTGACCTTGCATAACATGTTTAGATTAAGTGGGATCAATACGGATTTTTGATATTTCGTTTATAATGATGTATTTTAGGTATGTGCCAATTTTTAGCTCTCTGCGAATTTTTTTGTTTTTTAAATTTATTTTTTATTTATTTTTGCTTATTTTGACCTTTGACCTTCCATAAAATGCTTAGTTCAAATGGGATCGATTCAAATTTTTTATATATCATTCATAATAATGTACTTAAGGTTTGTACCAATTTTTAGCACCGTACGATTTTTTTTCAATTTTTAAAAAAAAAGTTCAATTTTGACCTTTGACCTTGAATAAAATTTTTAGCTCCACCGGGATTCATCAGGACTTTTGAGATTTCACTTATAATGATGTTCTTAAGGTCTGTACCAATTTTCAGCTCTATGCGAATTTTTCCGAACTCGAATGTCTATTTTGACCGGGCTAAGTGTGCAGTACATAAATCTGTTTTTACAAATAAGTTGTCTTTTCTTTTTGATTAACTTTTTGCAAATTAGGCGGGACTGCATACCATTTTCGCATGAATAAAAGTTCTGGAGAACACAGAGTTCTCCTGCACTTTTTTTTTTAATTAAAAGTTACACTCTGCTTACTCTTTCACTAGCACAGCCAGAACTCACCTTCTTACAAATTGGTTATAAAACTGGTTACATAGGAGGTTGACGGTTGACCCCATCCCATCGCACCCTTGCACTGTTCAAATAATTTCTGATTCCACTTTTAGTACCTGACAAATGTAAACGAATGAAAAGTCATTTTAATTTGAAGGCAGTTTGGGATTTGTTTCCTATTTCAGTACGTTTTTTCAATATCCGTTCTGCATGGTGTTAATCGAAAATAAAAGTAGCCTTAAGTGAAGCAAGGTCAACAATCAGGCTTAAATTAAAATTTTAAAAGAAGGAAAATTACCCGTCAATGTCATAGAAAAGAGCAATTCTATGACCCAACATTTAAATCTCTTGTATCCCTCTTTGTATTAAAAAAAAAACAAAAAACCTCCAAAATTGCAGTAGTTGTTGTTAAGAGACGTAAGCATTCCGTTTCTGTTCTAACTACTACCCCCCCCCCCTCACATGTGGTTTCCTGAGCATCAAAGTCTGTGCCAAATTTAACAAAGATCAGACGTAAATTGCGGATTTGTTTAAGGAACAACACGCATTTCAACTTTTTTATAAATAGACTATCGGGAGTCTTTTCGTTAGAATTAGAATGCAGGATCCATATTTCAGAAGTTTATAACAATCCTTCTCTGGCGCCACTTCAATACGCTATGAATTAAACATATTAAAAACAAAAAAAACAAAAAAAAAAAACAAATTCTTTAATAACTCGATGTCTTCCGACGTTACATAATTCTCATCAATAAAACAACCCTTCCGGACAAACCGCTTTTAGCCAGTCCACTCTTCCAACCTTGGGATGTAGGTTAAAGACCATTTTTTCTTTCTTCTCTCTTCTCTAGAGTACATACTAAAAACTTCCAATCGTAAAGAGACAGAAACTCGTGCATCTGTCAGTCTATCAGCTGTGGCTGAAAAAAAAAGTGGGATTTCTCCTATCTCTGGGTAAGTGAAAGTGATATCTTTCATCCGCTGAGATAAGCTCTTTAGCTAACATAAAGCACTCAATGTCGTAACTGATTCGCAGTCACGTGAAATCGAACTTAGTAAATAATTTCCATGAATAGAGCGTTTGATGCCTCGTCTGAGCTCGGACTGGTTGCTCCCTCTGTAAATATTGAACGTCAATATCGGACAGAATTAGCGCTTCCCTCTTCCGGTGTTGAACTATTTTTTAAAGTTTTCACAAAATGATTCGTTGAAGCTGCAGTGAGTGAAGTTCTAAAGAAATCTTTTGTTGGAGGTAAGAAAACATATTATTTTTTTGGATATAAATAATACATATTAATTTCTATCAGCACCCCTTTTTCTCAGAGACATTGCTTTTTTTTTTTTTTTTTTCCCATAGCGTGAATTGACATTTTTTCGGAGTGAAATTCATTTTGGAGGAGTAAAATATGCGCAAACAGTAAAGATTAAACAAGTTGTCAATTCAAAAAATATGTATTGAGATAGGAGATGAGAAAAAAAAAAAAAAAAGATGTGTAATGGAATGTGAGGTGAAGCGAAATAGCGGGACAAAAAGATATAGTAAAATATTTTCACAGTTTGTAACGCCACCTATCAAGAGCGATATTTTAGCTATGTTATTAGAATTAGAAATTTGTCTTGGTCTGGTGTGTTCTTAACAAGGTCTCATCTTTGTAGGACTTTAAATTGATTAATTAAAGGCAGTTGTGCAATCAAAATATTAGTAACAATCGAGAGAACGAATTTTTCTATGCACGATGAAATTTGTTTGTACTTCCAAGTTATATATAAAACTGGATTATAACATTTTTAAAGCAAATTTTAAATACATCTCGAGGCCTTTATTTTCGCGATTGATAACGAGTTTTATTGTTGGCAGCTAATAACAGGAAGAAAGCTAAATCATTTAATATTTTTATCTGTTGCCAATTTTTATTTATGAACAAGTAAAATACTTCTAATTGATTTCAGAAAGAAAGGCTTTTAAGAGGATTGTAAACTATTGCTCTTGATCCTATTTTTGCGATTAGCAAAACTTAGTAGCTAATAGTGATTAACTTACCTTTTCCATATTTTCCCCTGTTTTCTAGAATTTTTTAAAATTTTATACGTGTTCTAGCGAGCGCAACTCATTTTATATGAGCTAAGAGAGTCGAGGTAATTCAATTATTAATTAATTATTTTTATTTAACATTAATTTGATTAGTTTACTATCACAAACACAAATTTCTGAGTCATTCGTACCTCATTGGAAGACAACTTGCGCAAAGGGGAGATTTACTAGTGCACGTTTTTTATAACAATCGTTATATGCGCACATATATATTAAAACGACTGGAAAATAATGACATATTTTTTTCACAATGAGCTTTTAACACATTTTAATTTTTAATTTCGATGCAAAAAGGAAAGTGGTTAGATAATTTTAAAGTGTGAATCTGTGTATCTATCTGTGCCATCGTAGTTCTGAAACGTATAAACTGATTTTGATTTATATATTTATTTATTTATTTATTTATTTGAGATTTTACAGTTTTATCTCGTCTTTGTATACGACTTTACCGAAGATATTGATCGAAAATTGAATTAGCATTCTTTCGTAATTTTCGTAGTGAAAACTTACTCGTGCATTTATAGTATTGGTACCAATCAAAAGCACAAATTTTTCTGCGTATGATGAATTTTTTGTTTGCAGCTTCCGCATTATAAAGAAGCTATAACCCTTTTTAGGAAAAGTTTAAATGCAGAATCAAACCTTTTTTCACACAATTGGTAATAATTATATTGTTAGCAGATAAGGAGGTTGGTGAAGTAAAGTGATTTGAATTTGTTATCTGATGCCAGTTTCTATTTATTAACTAATAAAACACTTATAATTGATTCTAGGAAGTCAGCTATTTCAATTGATTCTGAATTTTTAATACGCTTTTATTAGTTTTGCATGATGGGTTTGTTTGTATGTATGTACGTATGTAACTCTAAATAAAAGATAAAATTCACGTTCTTCACAAATGTAAAAGTAATATATTTTATACTATTATTAATACTAAAGGCTAAACTATATTACATGCTGATGTATTTTAGTGTTTTAGTTGTTTGTATGTAACTCTGAATAAAAGATAAAATTCACGTTATATGCAAATATAAAAGTAATATATTTAATGCTATTACCACTACTAAAGGCTAAACTATATTATGTGTTGATGCATTAAAAGTATGTAAACTATTTAATAGTTTTGAAGCTTCTTTTTAGTTTGTTTTACTCTAAAAGCGTATTTTTTTTTATTAACTATATTTAGGATTATTCCTCTCTATTATTCTTTTGCTATTAGCTAAATTTAGTAACAGTTACTTGTTGTAATATTTTTCTTTTCAGTGCTTTTGCCATGTTATCTAGAGAAAAAGTTTAAACGTATATTTAAATTTTATGCATGTTCCGAAACGCGAGATTCAGCTTAATGGAATTTTTTTTTATTAATTCTCTCCAATCAATGATATAATCACCGTCGCTATCAACAATTGCTATCGAGTGAGCAACTTTTTTAAAAAAATTCCGGATCGATAAAATTCGATTGTTCTTGGATCAAAATGTCTGAAGATGACATTTTGGATATGAACTGATTTTTTCAAGTTTCTTATCGCATAGTGACCGGGTTAAAGGCATCAGGTGGTGCAATATCGAGAGAGTTTATTCGAGCAGTTGACAACAGACAGAGCATGGCTCTGAAAAAATGATCCTGCAAGATGAATTTGTCCGAAACAAGCCAAGGGAAAAATTAATGAATAGCAATGGGTTGCCTCCCCCACTATTCTCACCCGGCATTCCACCATCTGATTGCCGTTTATTCGGTTCGCTATGTGCACTGTTAAAACTATAGGTTGCATAAGCCATCTTTAAGGCTGAAACGTTGTAGCACCAGCGGTATCTCCTGAGGGGTGCCACAGGACTCCCTATGGAATCCTTGAAGGTGCCATTTGGCTCCATGTGGAACCCTATGGTTGCCTTAGGGCACCCCATAGTTGTCGCATGGCACCCTAGGGAGCATAGGGGCACCTTCAAAGGTGCCATTGGGAGTCAAGTCTACCCCTCAGGGGGTGCCGCTGGTGATACAACGTTTCACTCTTAAAGGGGCCTTGTGCAACCTGTAGTTTTAATAGTGTAACAAAATGCTTGAAAAATTAGATAATCCCCAAAATGCCATCTCCATACGCTTTGCTTCTAGACGAACTGAATTTCACCTATCCGGAATTTAAAATGTTCACATAAGATAGCAAAAAAGTTACTAATAACGACATGCTTACGTCATTGACTAAACATAGAAATTTGTCATACATTTATTTGTTAGAAAAAAACGACATAACTGATTACTTTCGGTTGCCCCAATTTCCTAATGTATAGTATAACATGTTTAAACTGGAAAAGATAAGTCCAGACCAAGGGTTCTGGAAAGTTAGTCCTGATTTCGCCTGATTCCTGATACCACCTCCTCCTCTCTTTTGACCCAGCCAAAATAGCCGGATGATTTGATTTGAAAACAAAATTGAACGGCTTTCTTCAGTTTACAAATTTCACGCCAGTACTTAATTTATAAATGTAACCCTTTTTTGAAACAAAAAAAAAGTAAAAGAAAAAGAGGGGAGGTGGTATATTTTACATTGCAAAATATCATGCTTTTCCTGACTCCAGAAATATATAAAACAAAAAGGCAAAGAAAAAAATGTTTTGAATTCACACTGAAATTGTAAAAATATCACATTTCTTAGGAAGAGTGATTTCTTTTTGTTAAGCCAATGCATAAAACAGGCTTGTTTTTAGCCTACTTTCCCGTTAAAAATAAAAGAAACGAAAAAAGCATTAAAATTGGCTTAATGCATCTAAAAAATGTTGCCAGGTCCAAAAAATGTCGCCAAGTCCAAAAAATATCGCCAAGTAAAAAAAATATCGCCAAGTAAAAAAATATCGCCAAGTAAAAAAAAGTCAAAAAGAAACAAAAAAATGAAATAAATATCGAAAAATTAAAAATTTGAAAGTAGGGTATTGAGATGGGGAATTTGTGTGTCGGTCGGTCTGTCGGTCGGTCTGTCTGTCCCCCCCTAATAACTTTTGAATGAACATTCCGATTTGGACAAACTTTTTTTTGTTGGAAAGATCTCGGCGAGTACAGCTCATTCCCATATTTGATTTTTTGATTTGAACAATTTTTGGTTCAACTTTGAGCCGTTCAAATAACCGGTCCCGCGATACTAACTTTTGAATGAACAGTCCGATTTGAACAAACTTTTTTTTGTTCGAAAGATCTTTTCAAGGATACTTCATTCCCGTACCTACATTTTTGATTTGAACAATTTTTTCGTTCAACATTGAACCGTTCAAAAAAGCTCTCACACCTAATAACTTTTGAGTGAACAGTCCGATTTAAACAAACTTTTTTTTGTTCGAAAGATCTCGGCAAGGATGCTTCATTACCGTATTTAAATTTTCAATTTGAACATTTTTTTCGTTCAACATTGAACCGTTCAAACAATTTTTCCCCACCTAATAACTTTTAAGTGAACCGTCGGAATTGAATAAACTTTTTTTTGTTCGAAAGATCTCGGAGAGGCTCCTTCCCATATTTCACTTTTCAATTTGAACAATTTTTCGTTCAATGATGAACCGTTCAGAAAAAATTTTAACATGAGCGCCTACGGAGAAATTTAAATTGAATGTTGATTCTGAACTTCAAGGCGGATTTCCTTCAAACTAACTTTGTAAGAAAATGGCTTTGGTAAATAATGTATTGTAAAGTACTTTTCTGAATAATCTTCTGTGAGGACTCTGATTCCGACTCTGACTCCGCAGACATGGCGGAAATGCAGGCTCAGAAAAAAATGACTGACTGGGCAGACGATTTTTTGTTTATTTATTTATTTGTTTTGTTTAATTTATTATTATTATGATTTTTTTTTTGGCAGACGATATATAAAAATTTTTTTTTTTTTGTTAACAAAAATTTTTCATTCACGAGAGCATTTTATTCTTTATTTATATTTAACAACGGGCAACGGATTAAAAATGAAATTCAAGACATTTTATTAACGAACGAGGTTTTTTTTCTTTCTTTGATAAAATGTGTTTTGAAGTTCTTTGTCCTTTTATTTTATTTGTTTATTTTTTTTTCTTTTGAAAACGATTGTGGAATTTTTCTACGGAAGAACTATAACAGTTACATTCTTTAAAAGGTGCGACAAAACTTAATTGACTCGTTTATTTAATTTTTACGTGTCTATTTCATCTGATGAGAGGGGTATATTTTGCTTTTAGAAATCAGCTTTAAGTGCTGTAGAGGTATGTTTGACATAATTTTCAGTTTCAGATAATCAAGAGAATATTGATCAGATGCTACAATGCCGATTTCGATGTACGGGAAAGTAGGCTCGTTTAGTTCTTGACAGAACTTCTTGTTCAATTTGCAGTTTAAACTGCAAGGCTGTAACTCTGCAGACTCTTATTTCAAAACAACAACAACAACAACAATAATAATAATAATAATAATAATAATAACAATAATAATATTAATATTAATAATAATGTAATAATACTACTGTCTGTCTGCGTATTGCGCGCCTGTGGCAGTCACGATCGCTTCCATTTGAAAAGGGGGTGATAGGATAAGGAGACGCACTTGCCGGTACTTTTGCTTCTTACTTCCTGTTGAATGTTACTTCGCATTTCCCCCCTATTTTGAGAAAATCCGAAGAGACCTCAAGCATGCGCAAATGCGAGGAAGGCTTTACGATAAAAGATTAGACAGTACTACTACTAATAATAATAGTAATAATAGAATAAATGGTTTAAATTTGTTTTTTATATTCATAAAACCTATTAATAAGCTTTTCATTTTTATTTTCCTTTTTTTTCTAATTTAAATATAGCTATATATAAGACAGCTTTAAAATAAGCAAAAAATAATTTATTAAGGAATGCTCAAGAAGGGATGCAACTTTGTGGATAAGGTATACCGTGCCATTGGAAATTTTATACATATTTTTCAAAATATTGTTCATTGCTGTAAATATTGGTGATGAACATAATGAGCATTTATTAAGAACAAGCTGCACTAACCGGTGTAATCCTAATTGTCCTATTTTGTGAGTTTGTGAAATTCATCTATTGGACTTTTTAATTTTTAAACGTTATTTATAATTACTATATACACTGAAGTGACAAAAGTCATGGGATAGCAATATGCAAATTTTCAGATGGCAGTAGCATCGCATAGAACAGGTATAAATGCGCAGTGCTTTTACAGAGCTTTCATTTCTGTTCAAGTTATTCATGTGAAGAGGTTTTAACGTGATGATGACCGCACGACGTGAATTAACAGACTTTGAACACGGAATGTTAGTTGGAGCTAGACGCATGGGTCATGCCATTTCGGAAATCGTTAGAGAATTCAACATTCCCAGATCCACTGTGTCAAGAGTGTGCCGAGAGTATGAATTTCAGGCATAACATCCCACCATGGACAGCGCAGTGTCGACCGCCTGCACTTAAAGATCGAGACCGGCGACGTCTGCAAAGAGTCGTAAATTCTAACAGACAAGCAACACTGCGTCAAATCACCGTAGAAATCAATGTGGGACGTACAATGGACGTGTCTGCTAGAACTGTGCGGAGAAATTTGGATTTCTTGGGCTATTCCCAGCTAGAAGACCGACTCGAGTGCCTTTACTGACAGAACGACATCGCTTGCAGCGACTCTCGTGGGCACGTGAGCATATCGTTGGTCCCTAGATGAATGGAAAACCGGGCCTGGTCCGATGAGTCACGATTTCAGCTGGTAAGAGCCGATGGTAGGTTCGAGTGTGGCGCAGACCCCACGAAGCCATGGACCCAAACTGTCAGCAAGGCACTGTTCAAGCTGGTGGTGGCTCCGTAATGGTGTGGGTCTGTTTTTTCATGGCATGGACTTGGTCCTCTAGTGCGACTGGACCGAACATTGACTGGAAATGCTTATGTGCAGCTACTTGGAGATCACTTGCAGCCATTCATGGACTTCATGTACCCAAACAACGATGGATTTTTATGGATGACAATGCGCCATGTCACCGGCCACAACTGTTCGCAATTGTTTGAAGAAAATTCTGGACAATTCCAACGAATGATTTGCAACCTAGATCGCCCGACATGAATCCCATTGAGCATTTATGGACACCCATCGAGAGGTCTGTTCGTGCCCAAAATCCTACCCCATCAACGCTTTCACAATTATGGACGTCTATCGAGACAGCATGGCTCAATATTCCTGCAGAAGACTTCCAGAGCGACGTTGTGAGTCCATGCCCACGTCGAGTTGTTGCACTTTCGCCGGGCAAAAGGAGGGCCGACACGATATTAAAGAGGTATCCCATGACTT
>JAXGGA010022318.1:0-15181 GCA_038373865.1 Uloborus plumipes | reverse complement strand
ATTAAGAACAACGGGTTTAGGTCAATTCGAAGAGTTTACGTCCGACACCGCAAATTTACGTCCGACACCAAGGTAAAAGTAGTTCCAAGTTCATTTTATTCAAAACAATATCACTAAAAAACTGTAAAATATGCTTTAATCATAAGTATACTATCGATCTTAGCTGTTTTTGAAATTAAAAGGTAAGCCAATTCGCAGAGTTTCAGTAAATTTTAAGTGAATCTCCAATTTTACTATTTGTGCGTTTACGTCCGACACCAACTCTTTAAATCTTCTTAATTTCTATTTAAGAGATCTATTTTAAAAAACTAACATGATTTTTTATTCATTATGATGTAGCAAGTATTTTGAATACCAACTTAATCATTTCTATTCAGTTTATATTTGATAAATGGAACTAAAACTAAAAAATATTTCTTCATTTTTTACGTCCGACACCATGGAATTGCCCAAAAGTAAATCGTATCATATCATCAGATTCTGATACGGATACGGATAAATGCAATCTTAGTGATAATGAATATTATGAAGATACTATTGACGAGATGTTACTAGATTTGGTCGTGGAAGAAGAAAGCAACGTTGATGATACTGAGGAAGCTCCAGTTCAACAAAGTGAATGGAGTGAATTTAGTGGTCGGCAAAAATCAATTTCTTTTCAAGAAACAGGCGGTCTGAATGAGCAATTACCTGACGATATAAATCCGTATGATGTGTTTATGATTTCGTCATCGACGAACAACGTAAACTTGCTGGTATTAGAAACTAATAGATATGCACAACAAAAACTAAATGAATCGAGGCTGAGTCCAGGTTCACGAATGCATAAATGGAAACCAACAAATCCTGAAGAAATAAAACAATTTTTGGGATTATTGTTGTGGATGGGACTTGTAAAAGTGAGCCCAATAGCCAATTATTGGGCCAAAAACGAATTGTACAATTTCCGGCTACCGCGTCAAATTATGTCACGAAACAGATTTGAACTATTATTGTGCAATTTTCATTTTGTCGATAATATGTCCATTGCCTGTGATGATCGGCTTGGTAAAATACTTCCATTTTTTAACAAATTGGTAGGAAAGTATCAGGAAGCTTACACGCCTGGAGTAGATATTGTTATCGATGAAACGTTAATTCCATGGCGTGGAAGACTCATTTTCAAGCAATATATTCCAAATAAAACGCACAAGTACGGAATTAAGTTATTCAAATTATGTTCAAGCGAAGGATACACATGGGCAATGAAAATGTATTCTGGTAAATCAGCGGAAGGTATTAGAGAAACCGGATTGGCACACAATGTGTGTCTACAACTGGCAGAGAAACTTTTCGATCAAGGAAGAACATTGTATATTGACAATTTTTATACAAGTTATGAGTTAGCTATATCATGCCTAAGACGCAAGACTCATGTAGTTGGAACACTTAGACATAACAAGAAATCTATACCAAAAGATGTTCTTAATTGCAAACTAAGAAGGGGAGAAATGGTAGCTAAAGAGGATGATAACGGGATTGTGATACTCAAATGGAGAGACACGCGTGACGTGAGAATATTATCCACGAAACACGCTCCTATCATGACACAAAGCACGAAAAACATTCATGCTGCTTGACTCAAACCTCTGGCCGTCCTCGAATATAATAAGGGTAAATGTGGTATAGATTATTCAGACCAAATGGTTTCCTATGCTTCGACGATGATAAAAGGAATCAAGTGGTATAGGAAGCTTGGTATTGAACTTTTACTGGGGACGTCAATTGTAAACGCTTTGGTCGTTGACAAAGAAAACTGTAAATATTAGACGATTCAGAGAACTGATTGCTGCAAAGTTACTAGGACTGAGTGAAGATTTAACACTGCCTTCTGTTCGACGAAATACGCATTGCGTCGCCGTTCGCAGAAATAATTTGGGGAAAAGCCTTAGACGCGCATGCAAGCGGTGTTACGCAAATAAAAGAGAAGAACTGGAACGATCAAAGGCACGAGCAAATCTCAGAAAACCCACTACTTTTTGTCCAAGCTGCCCTGGTCAACCGCAACTTTGCAGTGAATGCTTCAATATTTTGCACTGTAAATAATTTTGTTAATAAACGATTTTTAAAAAAATTCAACAGTATTATTATCTCCTGTCATATATTTATCTAAATATGTTCGGAAATCCTTTGGAAGGAGTCACCCGACGTGGCCTGATGAGAACTCTTGCTGTCACCCGAATACGGGTGACACGGCAGTTAACGTGTTAAAGGATTTGAGAAAACTGTGACAGAAAATTGGAAAAAGAAAGTAAAAAAACCCATCGTATTCCAGAAGCAGACTATAATAACAAAGCAAAAAATAATTTTAAATTGGTTTGTCGACACAAAGTCAATGAAGCTTTGAATCACAACACAGAAATTGACGAGGATGACATTGAAATGAGACCTGAAAACGTTTCCTCGGCTTGTTTGGATGAGCAAGTAGATTATGAGTTGATCAAGACATTTTTGACAGAAGATGCATTTAAAGCAATCAAAAATGTTTTGAGTATAAAACGTAAACCAAAAAAGTGGGAATGCGCTGTTTGCAAACAAAATTGCCAATATGATTCTGTGAGGTGTGATGCATGCCTGGAATGGTCACATTTCAAATGTTTAAAAGAATATGTAAACAAAAGAGCAAGCTTTTTTTGCAAACTATGCTATACTACACAAAACCAGTAGCAATGAGAAATTTTCAACAGTACTCAGAAGAAATTTTGTTCATAAATACTTGTGCCTCATACATTGAGACTTCAACCTTTCTTGATTTGAGCACTAGCTTCAAAAAGAACATAAATAGCTTAAGTGGTTTTGTTTAGTTAAGGATTTTTTTTTCATGAAATTTAATACATGCCCATGATTTTTAGTTTACTGAAATAGGATTACATTCCCCAACTTGCTGTTTTTCTAATCAACATGCCGTGCCGGGCATGTTTGTCTAACACATACATGCCCGAATTAAAGTTTTACATGCCCAGTTTTATTTTTGTTGTTTATTAATAAAAACATTTGAATTTGTCGAACAGCATTAATACGTTAACTGCAAAGTAACAACAAATTTGTAGCATATGAGCTGAGCTAAAAACAGTGTACCTGTCAACTAGTTTTGATTTACTGGCATCTCTTTATAAGCCAAATATCCATACTAATATCAATATACTACACAAATCCTAATCTGGACAAAAACAGTAAATCTATCACCCTACAAGCCAACTCAAATTCAATTCCTGAGCTAAAATGACATACTACAAATTATCTCGTAGTTGGACAGTCAACATGTTAATCAGACAAAAAATTACGTAAACAGCTTTATATCTGAATAAAGAATTATTTTAATGTTAATATATGGTAATTTTTTAATAAAATACAAAATAATAAAGTTTTGGAAAGAAATATTTGATCAAAAAATTGCATGCCCAGTCGGGCATGTAAGGGCAGGAGATTCATGCCCGATCAGAATTTTTACATGCCCCGAGCATGTCGGGCAGTATAATTTTCGAGCCCTGTCTGACATCAATGATAAAAATGAAAGGGTGATTGTATTTTGGGTATAATCTGATTTTGTTAGGGGGCGGGTTGAAACACTTCTTGCTGAATTTAGGTAAAAACCTTTTAAAAAATTAAAAGCTATTTAAAAATTGCAGAAAAAAAATCACCTTTTTGATGATTTAATTCAACTCTTTAATATAAAATTCAGTGGTTCTTACTTAAAGTCACTTTAAATTTTCATCTAAACATTTCAGGGCTTCGAATTCTGGATCACAATAATGCCTAAAATTATTAATGGTAGATTTTTAACTGAGAAGGTAACAAGTTACCAGCATTTCTCTGATTTTACCGGTAAAATATTAAGATCTCATAAAAAAATGGAAATCAACAAATAGATAATAGAGATATATCTAACTGGAACTCAAAGCTTTTATTCAAAATTTTTCACTCAAAAAAGGTCAAATGTTTGATTGTTTGTTTTAAAGAGAAAACATAACATTGATTTGCTTTTTTTTCTTTGTACCTTTTTCAGCTCTAAAAATTGTTTAACATTGTGTTATTGTATTGCAGGAACAATTCCAGTTAGAAGAAAATCATCTAAAAAGAATAACATTAAGAGTAAAGCCAGGGGAACCAGGCGACAAGACATTCGTCAAAAACTTAGCAACTGCTGTGTTTGGCAACGAACTACTCTCAACTTCAAGTGTGACTGGCATTAAATGCAATGCTATTAAAGATTCTGTGTCAAGGCCACCGTTATACTCAAACCGGCTTGACTACATTAGGGGTAAGATGCATTTGTTTTGTGTATAATTTTTTATTCTCTGATTTGTAAACAGCATTGTACATATGTCGCAATTTCTGTATAAAAGTTTTGCCTTTGAGATTGTCTGGCCCAAGGGTTTAGAGATGAGCTATATCAGATGACACTGATCTTTTTTGTGTACATGATTCTGGCACTGTTGATTTGAATAAAAAAATCTGGTATGGACCACACACTACTTCCTTTTACGTGTAAATTTCTTAGTAGTTGCCTTAAGTGTTAAAAAAAGTGCTTGGAGTGAGTAAGGTAACAATTCAAACATTTACTCCCCTAATCTACCACGAAACAATGCAAAAAATATTTTACAATGGTTATTTTTCTAAATATTGCTGATTTTAATATCATTTAGTGAATTTTTCGCAAAATATCGCCAATAGCGCCAAATTGAACCCAAATTCAAAAAATAATTTTTTCGCCAAATTTGTCGCCAAGTTGGCGTCAAACACTTGGCGACCAAAAGCTTGGCGACATGTCGCCAAGTGGTGGCGCCAATTCATATCACTTGAGTCTGTATTGAAATTAACATTGATTTACCCCAAAAAAGGGGTAAAAGACCCCCTTTGGGAACATTCGAATGCAATCACAAGGGGAGGTGCACAACTAGACCCCCCTCAGAGCCTACATACCAAGCTAGAAGTTTCTACGGCATACAGTTTTTGAGTTATGCGAGCCACATACGCACATACATCCGCACATACAGACGTCACGAGAAAACTCGTCGTAATTTACTCGGGGGTGGTCGAAAATGATTTTTCGGCTGGTTATATGTTGGCAGGTACATATGCACGTGCTGACAGGTCGAAAAAACTACGCGACATCCATTCAGGGGTGAGCAAAATCAAAATTTAGACCGAAATTTGAGTGAAATTTTTTTCGTGATCACAATACTTCCTTTACTACGTAAAAGGAAGTAAAAAATCAAGAACTGGATTCTGTAATAATCCTAACATTTTAACACTCCAAAGCTTATTGCAATCACAAAGTGAAAATTCCTCAATATCTGATGTGCATGATTGTGCTAGAACGCACCCACCTCATTCAGGTAATTTGATTAACTGCTTTTGTTCTCTAGGGTTTCTTCTAAAGTATTGACGGAAAATGTGTCATCGACATAGGAAGTATTAAATAGTATTTTTGATGCTGTGTTGCAAAAAAATTGGCCTCTTCTTTTGTAAATAGTACATTGTGAGTATTGTAAAATATGGAGCATTTAAAGTTCCATAAGTAAGTTTGTCTTTAATCTAAGAATCTTCATTTTGGGGGCTTTTCCATACATCTCCAAGCATAGTGAGTCTCAATGCATATTCATTAAAATTTGAAATCTTAATGTAGTGCAATTACTAGCTGTTGTTGTTGATAAGATAATGATATCAGATAGCAGATGTTAAATTCTCATTGATAATGCTGAGGATCTGCGAATAGACGTTCTGTTATTAATGATAAGATAACGTTTATATATATAAGGGATTTACACTTTTCGTAAACATGCCAAAATACACTCCACGACAGTGGGGAGCTATCAAGTCCAAACTTAAACAGCAAGGAAAGTGGGACCCAAAAAGGACTAAATCACGTAACACTGACGTTCACGGACATAAAACTGTAGAAGCCGCAGAGGTCATTGACCCTAATGATATAGAAGAAATACCGGAAGTTGACAATCCTGCATTTGTACAAGCTGTAGAAGAAAGTGAAGGTAAGCTAATGTCTGATAATGTCTCAAAGTCAAGTAACATTTTTACTGAAATTAACTCAATTACCAGCGACGGTTACCAAGGAGAAATTTATCAATCAAATATTACTGATCCTGAAATATTCATGGAAAGTCAAAACAATAGTGAAAGGGAATCAAATGATAATAACGTTTCCATTCTTCATGAAGGAGGAAACATTTCTAACAAAATTAGGGAAGCTAGGCGAACATATTCAAATCTCGAGACTAGCTCAGGAACCCCCAAACGACCCAAATGGATTGAGCGAATTGGAGGAATACCTCTCTCTCAAAGAAATGTACGGGATTCAGTCTTAATTCTCAGACATAAAGGTCATCCAATTTATTTTTCTGATGCTCCACTTGATGTATTACCAAATCCTCTTACATATTATGATGATTATTTTCAATCTTATAATTCTCTTTGTGTTGTTATTAAATGTTTACCTGATGAATCTTTGAAATTTACTGATGTTGATATTTTTAACAAATTATATGAAGGTATTACTGATCCTTTGTTTTCATAAGTGAAAATAGTAAAGAAGGTGTACATCATTGGCACTTAATATGGCTTACCCATAAAAGGTCTGATAATGGTAAACGTAAATTACAAGAAGTTTTGAATGCTATATCTCCTCACTTCTCTATTGCATGTCAACAAACAAGAAGCTTCAAACACTTGTTAAGATATATTTTGAAAGAACCAAAATCAATTGGAGTAGCACACAATGAAATTTTGTATAAATATGTATTACAATTATTCAAAGAAGAAAAATATGTTCCTGCAGAAAAATCATCTTCAAATCCAATGATCAATGAAATATTAACTGCAATGAAGGAACATAAAGAATTTACATATGAAAGTCTTTTACGTATGGCTCCAAATATAATGTTAAAATATTTACATAAACCAAATTTGAAATCTGTTGTCAATAATTGCAAATTATTCTTATTACGTCCTCAGGATGCCAGTTCGATTTTCAGCAGAATCACGGCCGGACGGGACCTGGGATGTATTTATCGAATTTGGATGTTCTTGGCTTACCAAAATATTACTCCTGGCGACTTTTTTTTTGATCTTTGGAATAAATTATTCCGTACCAGTGGAAAACTTAATGTATTATGTATCAAGGGCGCTTCCAATACAGGAAAAACTACTTTCATTCGTCCAATATTGGAATTATTAAATTTTGGAGAAATAACAAGTGGTGGAACTTTTATGTTTCAAAATTGCATTAACAAAGAATTACTAATTTGGGAAGAACCTTTAATAGGAACCGATTTTGTAGAAATGTGTAAACGTGTTTTCGAAGGAATGACTACAAGTACCAGTTAAATTTAAACCTGCACAAACATTATATAGAACCCCTATTTTAATTACTACAAATAAGGATATTTGGTATTATTGTTCAGCAGACGAAGAAGCTCTAAAAAACAGAATGATATTAACATACTTTAATAAACCTTCATGTAATTTCATTAATTATATTAAAAACGGGGGAATTGCTATAGGTCTTGGAAATCTTATTCAGAATGGATTACAAAGCTTAGCATCTACATCTCAAGCGTTGGCTTTTCCGATACAACAGGGACTGAACTTGATCAACCAGAGGGAAGCTGCTGTTCTTGTAGGTACAGGAAATGCTTTCATTCAGACTGCAAACTTTGCTACTCCGTGGATTGTATCGAGTGTGAGGGAGGCAGCGAATGTGATTGCTGGTAAGTATCATTTTTTAGTACTATATTTTTTTAATAATTGAAATTGTACTAATTAATGATACTTTTAGGATCAACCACAAACGACGACACAGCAGCTGGAGCAGCGAGAACGAGCACAGCACCGAACAGTCAGGACTTACAGTCAACGATAGCACCTCAAATAACAACGACGGGAACGGATGCGCCTCAACAACCGGAAATAGCATCGGATGCGGAATCGAGCCCTACATTGTCTCTCCCCTTTATGAGCAAATTACCAACACTAGAAGAAATTTTAGTTTCGGTGGAAGGAAACCACGAAGTAGCGCTTCAAGTCATAGCAGACATAGAAGATTTAATGAAGATTGCAAGAGCCTTCTTCGTACAAATAACAGCGAGTTCATCGACAGTCTTAAAGAGGCACAAGCAGACGAAATTTCTTTACAACCAGAGTTGGATTGGTCGCTTCACACAACCGTAACTTCTGAAGATTGGAAAAATTTCTTCACTCTTGGTGTTTACCTTTATAGAACTTTAAACTTATTCTAAAATGCCTCAAGTAAGCTATGTAAATTCCAGAATTTGGTATTTACCTTCTTTAATTAATAAATATTGGGAACTTACTGCTGTAAAGGAAATTTTAACTTTAGATTACAAAATACTGGATGGTGTTTCATACCAAACCAAACATATTGCAATTACTTAAATCCTAGACAAATATTTGATCTAATGTCTAACAACGATAAATACCGAGCCCTGATATGTAAAAAATTTTTATGCTGTGATGGCTAATTAATAATAATATTATTATATATCAGTTTTCGTTTGCTGGATATTTTGCACACCACTTGTGCAATGACATACCACCTTGTTCAAGTAATTCTCTATAGTAAAAATGAACTGTAGAGATCAATAAAAATTAACTATGTGGGGAAATGGATTACGGATATAAGTACTGTTAAATCAGTAGAGACCTATTGATATCAGTAGAGATCAATACAAGATCCATATCATCTATGGATCTGTAGGATCTATGGATATCAATAGAGATCAGTAAATCTTGTTCAATTGAGATCCGTAGATCTTGTTCAATTGATATCAGTAGATTTCTATTGATTCAGCTCTATTGATATCCGTTGGCCATTTCCCCGTAGAATTTTTTTTATTGATTTCTACGGATCATTTTTAGTAGGGCTGTGGTACCATCCTGCTTCTCCTCAGCATCTGATCCAGATGAAAAAATTCAAATTTTGAGTTCCTCAGAGATTGAAGTACGAGAACTGATTGATGTAATCAAAATATCAGACAGGGTATCAGTAATGTACAATGAGAATTCGTGGCCAGGAATAGTGGAAGATACCGATAAGCATTTGTTTTTATCGCTTATGAAGCCAATTGGAAAAAATAAATTCACCTGACGAAAAAATTATAACGAGCTTCTATTACCAAAAAATTCAATTATAAAAGAAAAATAAATTCATTTGTTGATTCAGATATAAATGGCAATTGAGCAACTGAAATTCTTCCGAGCAAGATTGCTCTGAAATAAAATGTGACAAATGTAACGTTACATTTGGAGAGAAGAAGAACTTGTATGCTCACGTGAGAAATTTTCATCTTGAAGATTTGCTGATCGCAAAAAATCAAGTGTGTAAGACGTATTAGTAGAGAAAATTATCCCGCGATTGCTCACCTGCAAGATCATTTGCAAAGTGTTCATGAAATCAAATTGAATTTTATAAACAAAACTTTCTACAGTGCGGAGAGTTCTTTCATTGGAAATGTAATATTGAGAAATAGAGCATATCTTCTTTCATCTCCCGAAATGCTTCGATTAGTAAGAAATCTGAAATCAAAATAACATATTTATGCCTGCCATCGTAGCGGAAATCCTATTCAGTTAAAAGAGTACCACATGAAAGCATCTGGTTTCACTTGCCCAGCTGTCATAAACACTTCAACTCAAGTGGTAGAGGATACTTGTCAAATCACAATACCTATTCATTCATGTTGGTCATGCTCTAGAAATTTGAAAACTTCATTCATCTAAGGAGGAAAAAACTGGCGTGGCTTCATGAATGAATCAAGGTGTTCCACTTTCCAGAATATAGGAACATACGCGGCAAAGTTATTCCCCAACCAAACGATTCGGTCTCACTACTAGGCAAGACCTGTATAATATTTCTCAGGTATAAAATACGTAATGAGCTGCATGAAAATTACTCTCACTCTGTGGGTATAAATGCAAAATGATAACGACAACCCTGTCAGATTATATAAACCAATTGATGATATTTTCCCCCACTTTTCTGCATTAGGTTCAGAAAAATTATTTATTGGAATAATGAATTATGCCCAAGCTAAACTTTTAGAACAATTCAGGAGCACATGTATAATGCTAGGCATAGTTAAAAATTTTGTATTTTTTTATTGGTAATAAATACTATTTGTATAATTCTATTTAATTCAAATTGTATGTTTGTTGCTTCTAAATGTCTAACTCGTGACGCTCGCGTGAAAGAGGAGAGTTTATAATCAAATATCAAGATACAGAGAGATAATCCATTACATATGTTATCCATATTTATGCAAAAAGAACAGAAAAATAGGCCTTCTGTTACAGAACCGGACTGGGAATCAATACAAATATGAAGGAAGTAAGATGACATTAGCAGTTAAAATATGAAGAGGCAGGAGGATCAGTCCTCATTTGACTGAATAAAACGATTGCTATTGTTACCCATGCTGTTGCAAAATAACTTGCTACCAATAACTATTTCACTTGAAAGAGGCAAGCTGACTGATAAAGTCGCACTTCGTCGTCAACACCACAAAAGTAGTTTACAAATGGGAAATGAATACAATATTTTTGAAGTGGAAACTAAATTCATCATCACGAAACCTGAAGAATCTACCATAACTACATATGGAAATGAAAAATCAAGTGAAATTCGCTCATGTTCCAGCAAATGTGATGATTGTAATATTTGCAATTATTCTCTCATGGTCATGTGTTGACTTCTCCATCCCGTTCATCATATTGCAAACAAATTCATTTGTTTCTGCCCTAACTTTATGCCAGTTCCTGCAACTCTTTACCAAACTTATTAAAGTAATAATTCAATTATCGATGAAAAGTGACTATAAAATAAATGAAAACTTCGAGAGGGGCCGTTGTTCCAACATTGCAGCAAAACGCTACTCAAAATGCAGAAAGCAGTAAAGTCGGCATATTAAATGATTTAATGGCCTTATAGCAAAGATTAGTTGGTTAGTTCGGGTTTACTGGCACAAGAGCCTTCATAGGCTTTACTGTGCCAAACAATGATAACCCATAAAGCATATAAAAATTTAAAACCGTTTTTAAAGCAGACACATAAATAACGTTTAAAATCTTAACTGATCAAGAGAATGAAAAGACATTTTTAAGTAAATTCAGAAATAAGTAACTAAACAAAGCCAAAACACACAAGACAAAGATAAAATCACTATATTAGAGATGTAAAACCAATATCACGTAAAAAGGGGAACAAATTTAGGATGAGGTATATCCCCAAGTAATTCAGTCAAAGATGGATAAAAGTTATTAAAATGTTTAAAACGAAGTTGGTTAAAATTTGGGCATTTACACAGGATATGAAACACTGTCTGGTTGACATTGCAGTTAATAGAGATAGGCGCTGGTTGTTTGGTTATATGAGGTTTTTTGGCGCAAGAGCCTTAGTAGGCTATGCTGCGTCATACGGTGTTATAAAATTTTAAACAATTAACAGATGATAAAGCTAAAATTTCCGAAAATACTTCTGTCGTAAAACTTGGATAGATTTAAAAACATTTCCAAAACTGGCACTAACATAAAGTTTAAAATTGTTAAACATAATCTGTCTAGTAATTTTAAGTAAAACCATAAATACAAAGATGACACAAACAAGCAGAAAAGGATAAAAACATTAAATTAGAGATATGAAACCAATTTCATGAAGGAAAGAAAACAAATTAGGATGGAGTGTGTCCCCTAACAACTCCGTCATAGATGGATAAAAAGTCTTAAACTATTTTAAACGAGTATGATTAAAATTTGGGCAGTTACATAAAATATGTAACACTGTCTGATTAACATTGCATCTATTGCATGTAGGAGTAGGTTCGCGGCAAAGAAGGTGTTTGTGGGTGAATCTTGTATGGCCGATGCGAAGACGGGTTATTATTACTTGTTGTTTTCTCTTATAGTTTAGGGATTTGAAACCTTTGATCGAAGGTTGGATGGTTGGTTGGTTGGTTGGTTGTTTTGGGTTTAGTGGCGCAAGAGCCTTTGTAGGCTGTACTGCGCCAAACAATAACCGATAAAGCATACGAAAATTTTTAAAACCTTTTAAGACATACACAAAGATGAGGTTCAAAATTCTAACCAATCAAGAGAAAGAAATGACTAAAAATTTTAAGTAAAATCAGAAATATATAATAAAACAAAGACAAAACACTCATGACGAAGTTAAAACCACTAAATTAGAGATATAAAACCAATTTCATATAAAAAGGAAAACAGATTAGGATGGGGTGGATCCCCAACTAATTCTGTCAAAGATGGATAAAAATTATTAAAATGTTTAAAACGTATGTGATTAAAATTTGGGCAGTTACATAAAATGTGTAACACTGTCTGGTTTACATTGCAGTTAAGACATGTAGGTGTAGGTTCGCGGCAAAGAAGATATTTATGCGTAAATCTCGTGTGACCAATGCGAAGCCGAGATATTATGACTTGGTCCCTTCTTTTAGCCCTTAGGGATTTAAAGCCTTTGGTCAGTGGCTGGATGGAATGCAATTTCTTTTGCGTTTCTCCATCCCAGTCACGCTGCCATGAAATGTTAAGGCAGTCTGTAACGTAATTTTTAATGTCTTCATAAGGTACGAGATTTTCCGTATAGGAACTTGCCGTCTTGGCAGCTGTATCGGCTGCCTCATTTCCAGTAATGCCTACATGGCCGGGTATCCAACAAAAAATATCAAAATTGTTGTCTTTTAGACTATTGTATACGTGAAAAGATTGAATAACTAATGGGTGACTATTGTTGTTGCAGTTAATAAGAGAGTCAATTGAGCTCTTCGAGTCTGTGTATAAAATTCATTTTTTATAATTTGATTCTGCTATTGTTTTTAAAGATGTGGTTATGGCTTTTATTTCCGACGTGAAAACAGAGCAAGTTTTATTTAATTGTTGTGCGATTGTTTGGCCATCAATTACTGCTGCGAAGCCGACCTTTCGATCCGTCGGTAAAAATTTCATTATGTATAAAATATTTTTGCTTCACATCATTGTAAATCTGTAGGTAGACTGAATCGGGTGTAGTGTCTTTTTGATATTTACTGAAATCATGAAGGACAGAAAAGTTGCATTCATTCCATGGTTCAATTAGTTTTGTTGCGTTGTAAGTATCAAAATCTGTAATTTGTAAGTCATTAAGTGCCTGTCGCATTCGGATCCCAAATGAAGGGGTGACCGAGGGACGGCGTAAAAACAGGTCTGTATTTGACGGATGGAAAATATATAAATGCAAGGGATGGTTCATGTTCTGTTTGATTTTAAAATAGTAATTTAGAGAAAGTTTTAGTCTTCTATTGTGGAGTGAAGGTTCGTGAGCAATTATATATAGGCTGTTAATAGGTGATGTTCGAAAAGCATCTGTAGATATACGTAATGCCTGGTGATGTACAGTGTCCAGAGTTTTAAGATAGGTTTTAGCGGCTGAGCCATAAATTTGGCACCCGTAATCAAGTTTGGAGCGTATTAGAGCCCTGTAAATTCTTAACATGGAATCTGTGTCAGCGCCCCAAGAAGTGTTAGCCAAGACTCGAAGTATGTTTGATTTTAAAGTACTTTTCTTTTTTAAATCTTGCAAATGTGGAATAAATTTAAGTTTGTTATCCAGGGTGATCCCGAGAAATTTTCCTTGTTCTTTTACAGATATCGGTTGATTATTTATGAGAAAATTTGGATCGGGGTGCAGACCTCTTTTACGGCAGAAATGGATACAGAAGGTTTTTTGAGCTGAGAACGAAAACCCATTTTCCTCTGCCCATTGAGAAACTTTATTGATAGCCATTTGAAGCTGTCTTTCAATGGCACTCATGTTCGTTGACGAGAAAGAGATTTGAAAATCATCAACGAACATAGTACCCTTGACAGCAGGAAGAAGTTGTTCGAGTAAGTTATTGGTTGGTTGGTTGTATTGAGTTTATTGGCGCAAGAGCCTTATTAGGCTATACTGCGCCAAGCAATGGTTTTATTTAAAAGATGAAGAGATGTAAGCGAAGATCATCTCAGATACAATGGACGTAAAACTTTTAAAATTTTAAAAACAGTTCAGTACAAGACACATACAAAGCTTAAAATTTCAAATGTTAAGACGAAAGTAAGAATTGTCGAGTTACAGATTAAAAACAGAAATGCATAACAAACAAGATAACATATAAAACCAGAAACATTTAAACGAAACAAAGACGAAACGAACAAGATAACAGAGATAAAAACACTATATTAGAGTAAAAAAACCAACGTCATGTAAAAAGGGAAACAAATTAGGATGGGTTGTATCCCCAAGTAATTCCGTCAAAGATGGATAAAAATTATTAAAATATTTAAAACGAGTATGTTTAAAATTTGGGCAGTTACATAAAATATGTAACACTGTCTGATTAACATTGCATGTGTTGCATAGTGGGGCTGGTTCATGACAAAGGAGGTATTTATGTGTGAATCTGGTATGGCCGATGCGAAGACGGGCTACTATTACTTGTTCCTTTCGCTTATTATTTAATGATTTAAAACCTTTTGTCGAGGGCTGGATGGCATGCAATTTATTTTGTGTTTCAGCGTCCCATTCATTCTGCCAATGTTTGTTAATACTGTCTATAATACAGTTCTTGATGTCTTCAAAAGGAACAAGGTCTTCAGCATGGGCACTTGCAGCCTGGGCAGCTGTGTCGGCTGCATCATTCCCAGAAATGCCTACATGACCAGGGATCCAACAAAATATTATTTTAAAATTTTTCTCTTTTAGACTGTGATATAGTTTGAAACATTGAAGAACTAAAGGATGGCTATTGCTGCTGCAGTTTATAATGGCATCTATTGAACTTTTTGAGTCACTGTATATTATCCAGTTTTTATTGTATGATTGGGTTATTGTTTGTAACGACGTGACTATAGCTTTAATTTCTGAAGTGAAGACTGAGCATGCAGTGTTTAGTTGTTGTGAAATGATTTGTCCATTAATTATTGCGGCAGAGCCAACGTGATCGTTAGACTTTGATCCGTATGTGAAAATTTCTTTATACTGAGAATACTTTTCTTTTACATTATAGTAGAGTTGTTGAAAAACTGAATCGGCTGTGGTGTCTTTTTTAAAATTATCAAAATCATGGAGAACAGAAAT
>JAXGGA010022317.1:0-15182 GCA_038373865.1 Uloborus plumipes | reverse complement strand
CAACCGACGCTAGCCGTGATTGGCTGGCTCAAGGTCAGACGCCGGAGTCTAGTGTTGTAGCGCGGGAATTTCCAGACAGATTCCCCGTGCGCTGCTCTCTTGGACATGTAAGATTGCCTCTCGAAGATCGGGAGATCGATTCTCCAAGAAGGACGACGATGGAAATACCCATACGAGCTAACAACGGCAGGGCGATGCAGGCCCCCACGTAAAGAAAATTATGGGGCTTAAGACCCAGAAAATACAGCATCCTCTTCTTCCTCATCAGCCTGCTGCTACATGCAAAATTGATGTAAATTTGCCGCGAAGGCCTTCCCTTTTTAATATGTCTTAAAGTCTTGCTTCTTCTCTTGCGAGCGGCTCATAGAAGTAAACGTCTGTTGCCGTCTTCCATACCTATCGCCGTAACATGTCGCCCTTCATATTGTTCAGCGTCCAGAAGTTTCGCCATCGCGCATTATGAGGATTGTTTCCAGTGCATCTCGTCCAACATCCAGAAGTCTTATCATCGCCCATCAATATAATTAGTTCCAGTTTCTGCAAGAGACTTAAATTTCACGTCACCTTGTCCTGCAGAACGTGTTTCTTTTTGATTAGCATTTCGTCGGGTTGTGCCGCAAATCCCTCCAGCTCCGTTCTCTAGAGATCGTGTTTCTTTTTTCCCTATTAACTTTCCAAGACACCCACAATTCAGAACTCAATATATCAGGAACAATCTTCGATTTAAATGCTCCCCAAGAGTTAACATTATGTTTTCGTTTAGTTTTTGTCTCCAGTATCAAGAATACGAAAAAAATGTTTAAAATAGATGTTTAATGGTTGATTCAATAATTTGGTAAGAGAGATCTCTCGTGAAAAATAAATATAGTATGTAAAAGGAGTTGTACAAGCAAAGCTGCCGAGGAAAATAAATAAAAGAGTTATGCTGAATTGTGATGTATATGTGTTATTGAAGTTGTCAACATGCATGCAACAGAGGGGTAAGTCACCTTTTTTTTTTATTTTTTTCTATTTGGATTTTCAAACATGAAGGGCACCCAGGGCTGTCGTAGGCCTGGCATTTTTGCGGTAAATAATCTTCACTTTGTTACTTCCACTTACGTTTCGGCCTTTAACTTAAAACTTTTATTTTGAATTTCTAGGGAATATTTTCCCATTAATTTTTTTTCTTTTTTAGTTTAAGCTTAACAAAATTAAATGAACTAAATGCATCACTAAATGATGCGTGTTACACCACAAAAAGAATTAGTTTGTTGTTCAATGCAAGGATGTGAAAAATTTAATAGGGTAAAGTGGGGGTGCAGTAGGATAGTCCTCTACTTTGGTGGCCTGATGAGTGATGAGTTTGATGGCCTTGTATCTGTCGGAACCACATGTCCAAGATCCTCCAGGTTCGCTAATAGAGACTGGCGCACCTTAACCCTTTATGTCCCAAATTAATTTATCAAACTTTGAGAATCGGTAGGGTCTAAGGTTCCCTACGCCTTAGGGCCTCTAAGAAAACTGTTTCCAATTGCAGGTACCATCTGTCGGCATCTCAGCGAAGTACAAGGAGTGGTACTTAAAAGCTTCAGCATGATTCCAGCCTCATAGGATTCATAATACTAAATTAATATAAGCGGGACTTCTGAGTCCCATTGGGGCATAAAGGGCTAAATCTATCCTGGAATATTTCTAAATAGACCTTACTATAAACTCTTCTGACGTTATAAAAGCAGCTGCTTCAAAGTTAGTCAGTTAGTCATGTTTTTATTTGGTTGTCAGTGTGTTTAGCTCTATTACATTATGCTACTTGAGCTGTGATTTTTATCTTGGTGCTTTATTGTATTCGAAAGTAAATATTTGCTTACCAGTATGTGCATCTTGTTTTAAGTGAGTTGCTTAATTGATGTTGATATTTGTTAACAACTTTCTTGTCCATATTTATGAATAAAAGGATAGTATGCAATCACCCTAATTTACCATTGTGTTATTCTGTGATTGAAAAATGAACCTAGGGCAAACCCTTTTTTGCAATTAATTGCTACAGAAATTTTCTACCTCCGGGAAAAACATGCTAACCCTGAGCTAAACTATGATTTTCTGTGTTTCCTCAAGAACTGAGTCATCATTTTAAAAATTTCTGAAGCATAAACAGACTCATAACAATTTATAAATATGTATTCTTATATATATATGTGTGCACTGGGGCAGTGTAACCACTAATTTATAGAGATAAAGGTATTCAATAATGAGTTATGGCTATGTATAAAAGGTATTATAGTAGTTCAATGATGAAAAAAACATTTAACTCTTCACGCAAGCACTCTACCCGCATGCAGTTAGAGCTCTGTTGGTGCTCACAACTTTTTCACCAGAGCCCCTTCATCTGGTTATCCAAATGGTTTGTAAATGGAGTTACATTGAAGATGGAGTGTCGCTGCCAAGTGCTATAAAGCATATACATGTGGGTGTGTATGTGTCTGATGGCCAGCAAAAATCTTGTGAAAAGAATTGCAACATGGCAGGAATGTAATTTGTGACATCTGTTAGCATTGTAAATGATGTGATATAGCTTTAAGAACTTGATGATCTTTATCCTAGGTCCCGATTCCACACATAGCAGATCCTGAGCAGCTTACCTTTAGCGAAAAGAAAAGGCGATTTGAATTGGTTACAAAGAAGACGGACAGTGAAGCTGGAGAAATGAAACAGTTCAGTTATTTCTCACCTGTAGAGCTTGAAAGAATGAAAGAAGAAGAAGGTATGTAACATGTGACTTGCAGTCTTCTTATATAGATAGGTAAAGTATGATCATGTTCTGTTTAAGTTATCAATAAACCTGTACCTACGCTATATCAGTATTAAGAGCAAGAATCTGAGAGAGTGTCACGCCTGTGATTCATTACCTCTCAGATTTTTTCCAAAAAATTACCAAATGTTTATTATCTTATTGATAGACCAAATCCAGAATGCTTTTCTCTAAAGTTGAGTTGTTTAGTTTTTATGGATCCCTAAAGTTGAAGGTGCGGCATCAAAAATTAAGCGGATTTTCAAGACATGGAAGTTGCTGTGAGACAAAACTCTTATCAAGAACTGTTTAACTCCAATTTTCTTTTTGTATATGGAATATAGAAGGATGAAACTTTACAAAATGAGTGTTAAGTTTGAGGTAAGTTGTTGCCGTAAGGGCAGTGAAGGCCCTCAAAACAAGGCATTTTTGACGTTTTTTAGCGTTTTTGAGGTCCAAAAACAGCTTGTACATTTCAGTTGGCACGGCAAAAGTAGTGTCGTTTGAAAGACCAGCGTAAGCACTTTAAAATAATGTATAAATAACCGAGGAAAGTTTAACGTGCTTTTAGTTGCTTAAGGCGAAATATGAAAAATGTCATATTTTAGCGATATTCAAACGGTCATAACTTCCTCTGCCAACAACATATTGAAACATTTTTTCTGCCAATGTCATACTCTATTCTTTGTCTTAACAGAACAGTTGAGTCCTTTGAGGCGAAATGTGAAAATTTTTTTTACAAAAAATTTATTTTTTCCTGTGTATTTTTTGTAAAAAAAAATTTCAAATTTCGCCTCAAAGAACTCAACTGTTTTGTTAAGACAAAGAATAGAGTATGACATTGGCAAAGAAAATATTTCAATATGTTGTTGGCAGAGGGAGTTATGATCGTTTGAATATCGGTAAAATATGACATTTTTCATATTTCGGCCTTACGCAACTAAAAGTACGTTAAACTTTCCTCGGTTATTTATACATTATTTTAAAGTGCTTACACTGGTCTTTCAAACGATATCACTTTCGCCGTGCCAACTGAAATGTACAAGCTGTTTTTGCACCTCCAAAACGCATAAAAACGTCAAAAATGCCTAGTTTTGAGGGCCTTCACTGACCTTACGGCAACAACTTACCACAAATTTAACATTCATTTTGTAAAGTTTCAACCTTCTATATTCCATATACAAAAAGAAAATTGGAGTTCAACCGTTTCTGTTAAGAGTTTTGGCTCACAGCAACTTCCATGTCTTGAAAATCCGCTTAATTTTTGATGCCGCACTTTCAACTTTAGGGGTCTATAAAAACTAAACAACTCAACTTTAGAGCAAAACATTCTGGATTTGGTCTTTCAATAAGATAATAAACATTTGGTAATTTTTGGGAGAAAATCTGAGAGGTCATGAATCACCCCATAATGCTAGGCGTGACAGTTTCTCAGATTCTTGCTCTTAAATATTTTAGTATTCAACTTCAATGTTGTGATTTTTGTTTAATAATATTGAACATTAAATAAAATAGAGATATATTTCTTAAATAAAAATTGAGTCTTGTCTCATCAAGTTTATTCAGTTTTTAAAAATCTCTTCTAAAACTTGGTCCTTGTTGATGGTTTTCATTTAAAACAGCTATTTTCAACCACTGGGCCGGTGGACAGCACTGTTCTGAAAAAATTTTATCGGTCCTAGAAAATTATTTTCCTCTCTGCATAAAGATTTTTCCTCGTTCAAATTGAAGCAATAATGTAAAAGTAATAATATTTTCCGTGTTTATTTATTAATTAGTTTTTACATGTTTTGTGGTTTTTCTCAAAGATTTATTCGATTATAAGAATTAACATAAAAGCTACCTATTTTTACCTTTAAACCTTTAAAATTTACTGTAAGTCATAATAGTGCATACAAGCTTTATTTCTAACTCCTTTAACATAAATTACTGCTAAGACAAACTACATTTTTTGATCCCAATCCTATTGTTTGTTGTTTATTATTCTTTGGATAAGAAGTACTACAGTTAAGATGAACTGATTTTGTAGAAGCTCTATTCATTTTAAGGATATCCGATTGTATATAATTGTAATCATTGGGATCTTAAAGCTTAAAATTTTTATCGACTAGAAATATATACTTCAGTTTTTGGTGAATACTTCCATTTGGCTAGAGGACGGAACAAGAAGGGTTTTTTGAAAAAGGCCGGGGCCCACAAAGAGCTTTTGGGCCAGTGCAGGTGATATTGATCAAAAAATCTGTAAAAATGTAGCTCCCAAGCTCATAGGTTTCTCTTTTTTTAGAAAGGAAACTTGCTTCTATGACAGAAGAGGAGTTAAAGAGTTACACCCTTCAAGATGAAGAAGAAGAGTTAATCAGTCCTGAATCAGAGGATGCTCCTGTTATTCCGTCAATTGTTGCTTCAGAGGAAGTAGTAACAAAAAATAACAGGTGATTACTTTATTTCTTATTGTTTTTAATATCCAAGCATTATTTAAGTAATTATTTGGAAGTATCGCTGTTGGAATTCTGAAGTAAGTTAGCATTTTAGTATATTGTTTTCGCTTATTTTGTATTATGATTTTGGGGGCTCTGTACAAATACTTTCAAATATGTAATTATTTTAATTGTGTACAATGGTTTCAAAATATTTTGCAAGAACTGTGAGTTTTTAACTGTTATGTAAACAATTTTTTACTCACTCTTTGATTTTCCCTTAAATTTTCGGCTTTTTGAAAAAATTTTCTCTTTGCTTCACTAGTATGGCATTAATTGTTCCATACAAGATAGAAGTATGAAATTAATGCATTAGTTTGAGTTTCCTGTATTGCTTAATTTTATCAATCAATTTCCTTTATGTTGTCAACATAAGGGAATATTTGTAGAAAAAGTGCTGTAACCTTTTCATTTTAAATTATGATTTATATTCAAAATCTTTTTATTAAAATTAAATAAATCTAGTGAAGGGTTATCGAAAAAGATGGCTGAGGTGTTAAGATTTTTCTTTATTTGATAAGTATGTGAAAACAAGGCAATCATTTTGAACTCTTGCTTAGCTTTCTATCCGTTTTGATAAGTAAAATAGATTTTGTTTCTGTTTTAGCCAACTTGTGGCTTAGTGCTAACTCATTTAACTTGAAACCAGAAAGATCCACCTTTACAGTCCCTGTTTTCAGATGCAAAGATATGACATAACTGTTCTAACCTGTTGTGTACCTTGTATCAGATTAAAGTTTTCCTTATCTCCCTTATTCAGTATACCGATTTTGTGTAATCCTCCCGTTAAACAGTTTTCTTCCAATGTACAGAAATAATTGCAAAAGAAACTTTATAAGACACAATCACGCACAGAAAATATCACACATCCCCCCCCCCCCAAACAGCACACCCTCCTCAAATACTACACATCTCCCGCTGAGAACAAAAATATGAAAAAAAATTTGAAAAGCAAAAAAAATGCTCCTAAAAATTTCATTGGTTCAGTCTAAACCAAGATCACATTGGTGGGTGGCTGCAGAATAACCCAATGAGGCTCTTGAAATATTGAAGAACAAAGGAAAAATGTATTCTCTTATAGTATGAAAATTAAAAAATATATTAAAGCAATAGATTTCAGTTTAAACGTCTTCAAATTTAATTTTATTAAAGCTATTAATATTATAAAATTCAATTTTTCATCCCAAATTGTTGAGAACTTAATACTAATTAATGCTTTGCTTACAATACAGAAGATAGCATATTACAAAGATTTTTGAGTGATCGTGAAAAATATTATGGAATTCAATTTCTGTTCAGTGAAAGTTGTCAATAAAATACTTACAAAAAAAATTTTTTTTTTCAATTAAATTTCAACCGAAAGTTCCAGATAAATTTTACCTCTAGCAGTCTTCAGTTTATGTTGGAACTTAATTTAAATCTACTCTTTTCTTTTTTTAAGAGACTCACCAACTCAATACATTTAGACAACTTTTTGGGAAGTTATTTTTTATTTGCGGAATAATTTTATGACTATAATCCTGTACTGTAATTGAAGCAATGTCATATTTTGGAAACCCTTGTTAGTTTTTTTTTCCTTTCTCTCTTTAACAGCACTCTCCCAGAACAGTTCAGTAAAATTCCTGTTCGAACAGCTAAAGCTGAGAAAAGAATGAAAGAAAGAATGAATCTTGAAACTGAAGAAGAAGAAAGCAACCTCACTCCGGCCCAACAGCGAGCTCTACATGCAGCTAAACGTGCTGCCTGGAGACAAGCAAGGTAATTAATTGACTATGGTTTACTTAAACATACTTTTGCTTATTTTAAAATTTAAGATAAAGTGCAATAATTGTATTCTATTATGTTAGCACTTGGTGTTATGTATATTATACAAAACAAGTGCATCATTTATGGATCAGTGGAAGGGTAATTTGCCCCCTCCCTCAGGAATTTGCAGTGTGTATGCTCTTCAAAGTTTTAAATAATTCTGAACTACTCAGATTTCAGTTTATGAACTGTAAAATTGCTTTAATTGGGCCATTCCAGCCTTACGTGTGTGACTTTTTGACGCCATTTCTTTGCAAATAACAATAAAAACCAGGACGATATTTTTTATATATTTCTTAGTGGTTGCTATTGGAGTAACAAAAGATATGCAAAAGTTGTAATGCGGCGTTATTTTTTTCATAGGACACTTTTGAATTTTTTTATAAAATTTTAAATACAGAGTTACGTGTGTGACTCGGAAAATCTGAAAATAAGCTATACCTGATATTGTGTAATTTCCTGTGAAGTTTTAAAAGATAAATGAACGGTGATTTTTGTGCATGTGTCTAAGTATACTAAGTAAGTATTCCACATATTCTTCTTTTTTCTAAACTTTGTAGAGTAGCAATAAAAAATTTTTAATATTCCTTACGTGTGTGACACTAGAGCCTTACGTGTGTGACCGCGTGCAGCATGTCTTCATTTTAAAGTCAATTCAACTTCCACAACTGATAATTATAGCTATCAGAATTATATATGTGTCTGTCTGTCTCTACCCCCTCCCCCCCTCCCCCCGCCCCCCCTCTTCTAATAATTTTTGAGTGAGCAGTCCGATTTGAACAAACTTTTTTTTGTTCGAAAGATCTCGGCGAAGAGACCTCATTCTCATATTTGACTTTCAGATTTGAACAATTTTTCGTTCAACTTTGAACCGTTCAAACAACCTGTCCCCCGTTAACAACTTTTGAGTAAACAATCCAATTTGAACATTTTTTTTCTTTTGTTCTAATAATCTCGGCGAGGATAAATAATTCTCACATTTAATATTTTGGTTTGAGCCCTTTTTTGTTCAACTTTGAACCGCTCAAACAACTGGTCCCCCACTAATTACTTTTGAGTTAAACAGTCTGATTTGAACAGACTTTTTTTGTTAGAAAGATCTCGGCGAGGACAATTAATTCTCATGTTTGACTTTTCGAATTGCTCCCCACCCCCCACCCCCACGTACCCATTATCTTTCGGATGAATATTTTACCAAATTTGAAATTTGAAATTGGCAAACGGGAAAGTAGGCTCGTTCAGTTCCGGACGGAACCACTTGTTTAATATTTGATTTTTTGCCCTAAACGAAAGATCTGATTTTGTTGGACATTGCCGCTAGTAAATGATTAAATTGCAAAGATGTGTTCACAAAATAAAGAATGAAGACGAAATTAATTCTCATTTGTATACGAATTATATATAGGTTATTTTATAATTTATTTATATAACATGTTACATGTAATCAGAGGAGATTAACAAAAAAAAAATTAAATTAAAAAAAAACGGTTCCTGGGAAAGTTTCTCAAACAAAGACCTGACTCTTAACCCTTCACTGCACGATTTTCATATTTCCATGAAAAAAGTCATATTTTACCTTTTAATAACTCTGAGTTCAGGAAAAATGAAGAAAAAAATTTATCTTCAAAAGGTGCACCAAAAATGATGTTTTAATTATTTGTTCTACATATGGCACAAAGCACATAGCATATGCTTTGTATACCGATAAGTGTAATAATCTACAATGTGTTTTGTGCCATAAGTGGTACAAACAAATTTGCCACTATGTGTATTAAAACATTTTTAGAACAAAGGAAATAATGACTAAACACACTTCTAACGGAAATGCAGACACTCTTTTTTTCAAAAGAAAGAACTGTAATACCTAGACTAGTGCAACTAACTAGTACATAAACATCACACTAAACTGTTATAGCAATGTTCCAGAAGGGGCGTAAAACTCAGTTTAACTGCATTTAAAAAGTCATTGGAATATATGAGGGTTTATTTGGTTTGTGCCAGATCTAGCACACCGTGCAGTGAAGGGTTAAGGTAAACCATTCAAAAGTCTTACGTGTGTGACAGCTTTTAAAGAGCCTCGTTAAAACGTTTCTGCCGAATGGATGAAGATGTACGTCAGGTTACAGGTGTTATGTATCAAGTTAATTTATGATATGAGATAGTTTTCTTTTAGTCCCCTAATTAGACCTTGGGGGGAAACTTTTCTATCTTTTGCCTTACGTGTGTGACCAAAAAAAAAGTAACCTGCATATTTTGAGGGGTTAAAAACTTATGAAACACTTTATTACAAAAAATATGAGATATAATCATACTAAAGGATCTACGTTCATGATATTTGATAGTTTTTCCAAAAAAAAAATTGATTATTAGATGAAAAAAATTCTCTGACATTTTTTCACTAATAATGCATTTTTTTTTTTTAAATTTGTCTCAATGTTATTAAACAAGGCTAAAATATGAGAAAAGAAAAATTTTATCTTAAAATTGATGCTGGAATCGAAAAGAGTAGATATTTTTTTGTCAAAAAATAAGGTTTGTTTTTGTATTATGGGGGGAAAAAATTTTGGTGTGTTAGGACCACTTTTCGTGGAATTGCCCAATTGTTGAGTAAACTTCTGTGTTGTTATTTTTATACCATTTTAAAGTCCATAAACTGCACCAGACTGGGGGAGGGGGAGTCGAAATTCATTTGCGGAATAACTGTTTCAAACAAAAATCAAATGAATCAACAAGTAAAAAATTTTTGAGACTTGCCTAATAATTCAGAAGGAGTTAGAAAATTAAAACATTCAATATTACTAAAAGGAAGTTAAACCCTGCCAGTTAATTTAAGCGTTTCTAACTGCCTCTAAAAACGCCAAATTATACTTGTGATAATTTCCTTCCTGTGTGAGTTTTTGAAATGATTTTGATGGCCATGGACTCATCACTGAAGTCATAGGTTCAATGTCCTGCTGATTAATGATTCTTCATGTATGCTAATGGTGGCTGGTGCATATTTAATGTCATGGTCACTAAGTCCTCCAAGTCCCATTCCAAATGAATACCTTTGAGGGTGCAATTTTGGGGTTGCTTGGCTCTTTTTCTTGATTAAAAAAAAAAAAAAAGCTGTCTTAAAAGCCACCTGATAAGTTAAACCATGTGAAGTGGTAGTTAAGGGGAACACTGGTATGTAGTTTACAGTGCTATAGTTTGAAAAAAAAATATGTTTTGGGGCTGTGCGTCTTTTTATTGGGTTGATGACAAATTTTTATTTCCTCAAAAAAGATCAGTTTAAATTAGTTATGGTTATGCCTGCCTTGATTTATTTAGAAATATTTTTTTTTAAAGAAAATTAAAGTTGTCCGAAGCCAATTTACTTTAAATTTGCCATATTTTTATCGTAATAAACCAGCTATCTCTACTTTTCAGTGTAACTACCCCCATCTACCACACTGATAGTGGATTAATAAAATTATATACTTGTGGCGGCGTACGCTTAGAGAGCATATAACCCAACTTTGCCCGCCGGGTTTTGAGGCCTTTTAGTCCAGCGGCCAAAGCACTGGGTTTCTACCACAGACGTCCCCGGTTCTATTCCCGGTGAGGACACACAGTCTATCTCGTACACCACAGTTGGTGACCCGAACAACAGATGGTGCCATGAACATACGCAACACAGGATCTGCTTCTCTTCCATCGCTCACTCACTTTGCCTGCATCGCTCCACGTCCGCCCAACCGCTGGCGCAGACTCACATGCGCCCGACCGCGGATACGCTCCTTGCTCTGCAGCAACAGGCACAACTTCAGCCAGAAAACCTGGCTCCGTGGCGCTCCATCTAATTCAAACGAATCGCTCTCTCGCGCTCCCTGCTCCATCACTTGGAGGGGAGCATTGTGGCGGCGTACGCTTAGAGAGCATATAACCCAACTTTGCCCGCTGGGTTTTGAGACCTTTTAGTCCAGCGGCCAAAGCACTGGGTTTTTACCACAGACGTCCCCGGTTCTATTCCCGGTGGGGACACGCCGTCCATCACGTACGCCGCATACTTCTTAAAAGCTAAATCTGTGTCGCTGTAATCAAAGTGGAATTGTTGATAACAAACTAAAGTTTAATATGTATTTACTGGAACTTACTTGTCTTTAAATCTCATTACTTAACACATTATATAAAAAACGAGTAATTTAGTCAACCTACGTTGCATCCTCGAGCGGCGAGCTAAGTCGGAAGGAACCTAAGAGAAATCAACACATGACGTCACCACAAGAATGAGAGAGGAGGAAACAAGCCATCTCCTGCCCTGAGGGAAGAGCGGAGGACGACGTCATCCCGCCGTGGAACGTTCTAGAAGTTTTTGCACACGGCTCTCCGGTGACGGCACGTGCGAGTATATGCAAATTAGAGTCTGGGATATAAGCTCGTGTGGACCGACGTTCTATCTCTCTTCAATACCATCGAGGTAGTCTTGACTAGGGGCTCGCTCGTGAAGAACGTTAAGCGGACGTTATGTTTTAGGTAGTTAGGTTTATTTTTAATAGTCAGAAATGTATCGCTAATTTTGATCATCGTACTTAGTCATGTACCAGACCTTTTTCAAGTAATAGTCAAGTAAGGTCTAGGTTCGACTCTTTTTGATAATACGATTGATATTAGAGATAAATGTATGAGAAATATTTAGGTATAACTTTGATAAATTAATAGGGTTTTTTCTATGGCTTGGAGTTAATACTTTTCTTGTTTTTACTTTATACTAATGTTGTTAAATAAATTGTTTATTTTTGTTAATCAAGCTTATTCATCTTTCACTATCGTAAGTACTGACCCCTTCAGCTTATCAATCTGGGTTTATCTGCATTCTGCTTTATAAATATTAGCTTGTTGATATTTAATCACTGGCACTACTTTTGGGCTATTTATTGCCTTGTGAATTATAGCCCATCAATTGTATATGGCTCTATATTACTAAGATTTTACACTGTTCCTGTATAGGTTGAAGTCATTAGAGGAAGATGCTTTGAAGGCTCAAGTGGTAATTGCCAAAGCTCGAGAAATGTCCGAAGCAAGATCATACGAAGAAATTGGCCATGTTGATGGTGATTATAGTTTATCAAAAAGCGCGTAAGCGAATGTAGTTCATTGTTTCAAAATAACTAAATAACTCATTTTTTCTTTTAGATGGAATGAACAACTCTACATAACTCACTTGATGTGATTGAAAAAGGATATCTTGAGGTACTGTAAAAGACACTTGATTTGTTGCTACTTTTTTTTTTTTTTTTTTTGAGCTTATATTTTATACATCATTTTGATAAATTGTATTTTTTAATGAATTTTAAATAAATCTTTTCAGTTGGAAGCAATCTATTATTGCAGTCCAGCAATTAATTTCAGCAGACTAGCAACAAAATTTACTTTTTGTGTTAAAGTTTCAATAAATTAATGCAAAAATATGTAATTCATGTATTTAGCCAGGTAGAATACAATCTGAAAAATTAAAAGTCATTTGTTCTGTCTTACTAGCGTGTGAGCTTCCTTGTACTCATAAGCGCTTGCTTATCTTCATCTATCGTCTTACATCAGATGATTGAGAATTAGAGGGGTTTAAAATGTCCATTTTTATTTTAAAATTAATTCTCGTTTTACATTGAGCAAATTTTGTTTTTATTACCTTTTAAAATAGTCATCAAGATTAACTTTGGATTTCAAATTTTAATCATTTATTTGTTCTAATACATGTCAAATGCCATGAGTCAAAGAAATGTTTCATTACATATTCTTTCATGGGCTGTAAAATTAGAAAATAAATCATTCAATATGTAAAAACTTTAATACATTCTTGCAATTTCTTAAAATATGAAACTAAACTATATTTTAAACAAAAGTGAGAGTATGTATAATATACCTAGTTATGCCAGCCTAGTTATGCCATCCAGAGACTGCAGTTTCATCCATATTATGGACTCATCATTCTAAAGTATACAATAACCAATCTGAAGGCAAATATTATTTCTGTGATAATGCTTTGGCCCTGGCTTAACTGGGGGGAGGACTCACGCCTGGGTCATTCCGTGTCAACTCAACACAGGGCTCAGACCTCACCCCCTCAGATTTTGATGAAATTTGGTACAGAGGTAGTGTTCATATAGACATGTTAAAATCTAAATTTTTTTTTGAAAAATACGAACGGGTTTTGAAGATACAGCGCTGTAAAAGTAACAAAAAGGGGTCAAAACACGTGAAAGACACAATTTTCAAAATGACCTAAATTTTTTTCTAATTGAGATAGAGACCTGAAACAAGTGCCATTTGACAGCATTTTTAAGGGCCTTTTGAATGATATACAACATGATTCGATCTAAAAAGAATTTGTTTCAATTAAATTTGAATTAAAATTTAAAATTTAAATTTCTCAAAATGCGCCGCCTCAATTTTTTTCAAATTTTTTTATAAAAATGCTTATACACTACTTAAATGGCTGTAAAAGTTTCAAGATGGGCTTATAATGGGTTCATGTTGAAAAAAATCATTGAATAAAGCAGTAATGGATCTACAGCACAATTTAGCATAATATAGCATGGTTTTAGCACTAAAAATATATATATTTAAGGGATGAAATGGATTCAGATTGATTAGCTAGTTATTTCAAGTAGCTGATTTCAATAGTATTTGCAATTAATTTAATTTAATTTATTTACCTGTTGTCAGGTCTTTCTTTTTGAATTTTTCCAGGGGAAGGGCGGGGGCAACGACTACAAACAATGTAAATACACCCAAAACCAGCAAAAAATTATACCCACTTAAATGAAAATAGGTTGGTATCCCTATTCCAGAGAGAGCCAAATATCATAATTAATTTATTTGTTTACCTGTTGTCCTTTCTTTCATTTTGAATTTTCCAGTCGAATGAGGGGGGGGGGGGTGCAACGACTACAGACTCAATGACAATTCCACCCTAAAACTGCAAAAACCGTACTCATTTAAATGGAAATAGTTTAATTTCAATACCCCCCCCCCCTTCCCTAAATGGCGGGTCTGCATGTTGAAGAGTACTCATAAATGTAGGTAATATAGCTTGCAAATCTAGTAATCTTATATTTTCAATCTGTTATTTTATTCTTTGAAATAACTAATGGAAAAATTTAGACAGAAAAATATTTTGTTCTAGGAATTTTTCGTATTTTTAATTTTGTTAATATAAATAAATCTAAGGAAATTCATCTTGATGTACGCTTACTCATCATTTTTAAAAATGTTACTATATTAAATCCAGTTATCAATTATTTGAATGGTAACTTGCTATTAAAAAATTAAAATGCTTGTAAGTAAAACAGTAGTCATTAAGATGATCTCATGATTGCAAAAGAAGGATGAAAAATGTAATAAAAATTTGTTACCACATCTAAATAATGTTCCATTGGGTATAACCAAGCAAGAAGGAATAAAACTATATTGAGATACATCTGGTGGATGTAAGGTGTCAAGATATATTTTGTAAATCGCCATCTTCCTTGTTTCAAGCTCAGTGTGAATTCTGATGCATATCATTCAAAAGGCCCTTAAAAATGCTGTCAAATGGCACTTGTTTCAGGTCTCTATCTCAATTAGAAAAAAATTTAGGTCATTTTGAAAATTGTGTCTTTCACGTGTTTTGACCCCTTTTTGTTACTTTTACAGCGCTGTATCTTCAAAACCCCTTCGTATTTTTCAAAAAAAATTTTAGATTTTAACATGTCTATATGAACACTAGCTCTGTACCAAATTTCATCAAAATATGAGGGGGTGAGGTAAAATTTTGTCAAAAATTGTGTTAATTTGACGTGGAATGACCCGCCTGACAGTGGCGAAAGAGATCTCGCTAGGTGACTGAGTCACCCCAATCAGTTTTATCTAAAATTTTCTACAAATTAGAAGAAAAACAGATTTGAATTATAAATAATAAGAGGTGCATTACTTCTTTAAGAACATTCAAAATAGAAGGATAGTGAAAGTGCGGATAGATTACATATAAATATTAACCCAGCGATAGGGTAAGAATGGAGTAACTGTGCCCTGCGCGATCTCTCTGGGGATTAGGGCAATAACTTGTTGCTTAAAAAGTGAGTGTTTATGTAAAACTCTTTTAAAATGTATTACTATGACTAAAAGGC